>OVAX01002851.1:0-25085 GCA_900406405.1 Lepidium africanum | reverse complement strand
GCTACAACCTTCCGTTCGTACCTCTTGATTGACCTTATAGTGTTGTTGCAAAATTGTAATCCTCCCATGATTACATTGACCTCCACTCTTGGGGATCCCGATTCTTTGGTCTCTCTATCTTGTTTTTGACGTTTTGGTTTTTCTTTTGCACTGCTGTCTTGGTTTGCCGCTTTGTAAGCTACTTCTCGCAACTCAGCTTCTTTTCACTTTTATGCATTGAACTTTTGAGTTTCTTCTTCTGAAAGATTCAATTCTCCTTTGATAAATTTCTCGACAAGTAGTTCTTGCAACTGTTTGCACTTCGAAGTGGAATGACCAGTCCTGTAGAAATAGCTTTGTTGACAAATAGGGCGTATTGCTTCATGAATAACTCGGCAAGTTGATTGAAGCTCTTAATTAATCCAGTCGGTAATTTGGTGAACCATACTAGGGCGTCGCCGGTTAGATTCTCGACGAAGAGTTGGCAGTAAGCTGCACCTTCCTTGTCGGGATTGTAGGTTACCCTGTTCATCATGATGTTAAAAAGCACTCATGAATTCAATCAAATCAGTAGTCCCATCGTATGTAGGGCACCTTATTATTGGTACCCTATTTACCGAGACTCTTTTTAGCCTTGTCGCGTAGGGCGAGTTTCAAGCTTCAGCAAAATATTCGCCCAATCTCTGGTGCTGATTTGGTAGCTTGATGGAACTGAGACCGCATGCCCTCCGTCATCCTGTATACGACTGTTGTGTCCATTGTAGTCGGTGTTTGTTGCCCTGACGCATTTGGCATTGTAGTTTGCCTAGATGCGGTCATGTTGTTGGTTGTGGACTCGGAACTGCTCCAAACAGGTTTCTTTGAATGCTAGCCAATACTTCTCCATCTAGCATGTTGTTTTGCGTATATGGGAGGCTACTTTCGTTTAGACGAGACTCAATTCTGTTGAATATTTCTGAGTTTCTTCGATCGGAAGCTTTGAATTGCGCTATCATGTTACGCACCAAATTTTTGATTGAAAGTGGTCCTTGAGGCGGACTGGGGAGGGTGGCAACTTCCTGAGAGTTTTCTCGGTTCTCATCCTGAGTTTGAACAGAGTTTAAGGATGATCCCAGAGTCGGATCAGTGCTTTCTTGGATGTTAAGANTCCCAGAGTCGGATCAGTGCTTTCTTGGATGTTAAGATTCCTCCTTTCGGGTGAGCTGATGGTTACTTCGTCTTCCACCATCCTTTGTTTCACGTGCACTCCTTGTTCCTATGTAAAGAATTCTTTCAATGTCTTCCCCATAGACGGTGCCAACTGTTCGAAGCGGGTCTAGCACAAGGAGATACGTCCACGATTATGATCAAAAGAGGGAAGATTGGGCAAGGATTCTTTCAGGGTTTTGGAGTACAAGAAGTGTATTGCGAATAGGATGATTGTTGAGTACAGCATATTGCTTAATGTCAAGTGCCCAAAAAGCGGATCGCTTATTTAAAGGACATGCCCCTCTATTTATAGACCATAAAAGTGGTTACAAAGTAGATTAGATAAAGGAAAATATACAAATTTCTAGATAAGATGTATCTAGAAGATTCTTGCTAGATTTTCGGAAATTTTCCATGTCGGAATAGGAAAATTTCCATTTCTTTGCTTGCTGAGGTGTCGTCCGACTTCTATCAAGCTTCATCGCGCTTCCGAGAAGGAACTCTTCCGAGTTGAGACTTCGATAAACTTGCCGAGTTTAATACTTATAATTTGGCCCATTATTCTCCGTGGACCGAAGTGGGATCTCGGATCCACCTCCAACACATATTTGTGAAAACCCATGAATCTGGAATTATCTGGACTGGTAAAAGAATTTGTGATAATGCCCATGTTTAAAAAGTCTTACAACATTCATATGAATATGATTTATTGTTTCTTTCCCAGCACCACAATGATCACACAGTGTGTTCTAATTAATTCTCTGCTGACATAATTTGGCCTTTTACTGCCACATAATCAGAAATAACCTGCCACATAAAATTCTAAATTTTTGCTAGACACTTTATCTTCCAAGCATGAGCTTGAAGAGTCTGGATAGTCGGTCTAAAATAAACATCATTAGCTCTAGATAGCCCGCTATCAAGTTCAACTCAATAATAATCCAATTGTAATTCCAAGGATTAACTTCAAATCATGTGGTTTAAAAAATTGACGTAACAATGCGACCCTCCAGTTTCGATCAAACCAGTCAATCAACTGATCAATCGTTAAGTCAACTTAAATATTGGAACCCAAACCATTACTTGGTCTTGGCGAGAGATCTGGAATCCAAGGATTATCCCAAACCAAAATTAATTTGCCATTACCAATTCTTTCAATTAACCATTTATTAACTAACGATTTAGGGGAGAATATACTATGCCAACCATAGAATGGAGATGAAGAATTAGGGTGATCAATCAGCCTCTAACGTTACAGAGGCTCTGTTTGATTTACATTTTTTTTTTTTAATTTTGAACTTTTTATATCTAGTAAATTTGATATATTTATGTGATTCCAAATAACACAGTCAATTGAACATCAATTAACAAATCTCATATTTCTTTCATTTTCTACACTTGATTTTGGGGAAAATCTTATTACAAAAACCTTGAAAATAGCAGTTACTTATATTTAAACTTTTAACATTCTCACTTCCACAATAAACCTTCAATATAAGTGGTTTAATGAATTAAATTTTCAAATTAGCATTTTTTTTATGCCGAGAACAGGTGGAGCAGTAGTAGTGGTCACTTTACAAATCCTCCGGCACCCGGGTTCGAGTCTTTCTAGGTGCAAGGAAAAGGAAAAAGGGAGTTTAGAGTTTAGGTTTTGGTTATGGATCGGAGCTTGTCGATCTAACTATAGTAAGGTTGATAAAAAAAATAAAAATTAGCATTTTTGTGTGTGGGCTAACACAAAATCCAAAACTTTTTTTTTTATCAAACACTAGACCACAACTGGTCGGCCAATTAGCCAAATTCGTATATAATGTAGTTAATGAGACTTGATCCCTAAATGTGCAAATGCTTCTACCTTCACCTGCCACTACACTAAACTAAATGCTACATGCCACAAAATCCCAAACTTAAAATCCAAAAATAGTTATATTCTTTAAAAATTCATAAATGATTAAAAATTCCCAAAAAAATCAAAAACAAAATCAATAAAATCCAAAATTCCGAATATATTTAAATTAAAATTGATCACTTAATTATTTATAAAAAATTTAAATTTAAATAATTTAAATAAATTTCAAATATCTGAATAAGAATCTATTAAAAATTCAAGAAATCTTGAATTTAAAAAATTAAAATTATTATTAAAATAATTTACATTAAAATCAAAAACCTTAAAAAATTTTAAAAAATCCAAAACAAACTCTAAATGTATTTTATTTTTCCAAGTAAATTGTTGTAATAAAATTTTTAAATTTTTGTTACTCAAAATTATTTAAATTTTTATGGGATTTTTATTTGAGTTTTTTATATTATTTAATTAAAAATAGTGATTAAGTTTTTGGTTTCATATTTTTGGAATTATTTTTAAATCTATGAATTATGTTTGTTGCTTTTTTTTCTGGAATTTTTAGTAACTTTTGGATTTTTTAGATTTTTTGAATAATTTTTGAATTTTGTTTATGAGTCCACACACCAAAATGTTACTTTGGAGGTTAATTCTTTAAACTAGCTATATTTGAGATTTTTGGGAGTAAAAATGTTAGAGGTTCCAACTGGAAGTGACTGCCACTTTGAAAAATATTTATGGAACTTTTTCTTTTATTTTGCTTCATTCATTTTTTTTGTAGAGAAAATATTAAATGATTATACAATTTGAAAACAGGGATTTCAAAAGTACATAATAACCAAAAAACAAGAATCTATCAAAAAGATGAAAAACAATAATTTGTAAGAACCAACAAACCACCACTACAAGAAAACATGCCTAATCTTTATGGAAATTTTTCGTAGGGAACCGTCGGAAACAATAATCAACAAAAAACCGACGAACAATGACCGAATCTGTCGGTTCTCATCGGTAAAAATCGATCCGTCGGTTTTCGTCAAGATGGTGACCGATAAAAACCGATGGAATTTGTTAAACCAATTATTTCATTTTTTAATCAATAAACAAATATACCGTCGGGTTTCGTCGGGCCATATCCCGACGGAAATTAAAAACAAAAATAAATATTACATTCTGTCGGTTGGTGTCGGGATTGTTCCAGTTGAAACCCGACAGAATTTTAAAAAACAAAATAAATATTAAATTTCGTTGGTTTTCGTTGGGAGTGGGCCCGACGAAAACCGACGGAATATTTGTTTATTAATTAAAAAAATTCATTACATAATTTAAGAATTAAAATTGTATAATTTTTGTTTTTTTCAAATCATAGTAAATCCACTACATTCATTTTCGATGGTTTTATAGTTATTGAAATTATTTTAACAAATTCTTACGTATTTAAACAAATCGTTCCTCAGAAATGATTAAAGAAGTCATACATTCATATTTTGCTATGCGGACTAATAACAAGTACAGTACAGACTAGCTACTCTGAATCACTACTATACTCTTCAGGTTCCGTATCAAAATTGGCTTCAGACTCTTCACCAAACTCTAGAAGTTCGTTGTCAGAATCATCATGAACCGTCCTGAAAGCTTGGGAAGTCATGTCTACACAAAGGTCAACCCCAAACGATATCTCAAGTGGGCCTAATGTCCTAGGTGAACCCTATTGCATGGTGTCGTGGTCCGAATCCCCATATAGTCTTCCTCTTAGGGTTGTTGCCATCACAGTGATCCACCCATCAAACCGGTTGGACACGCGGGGATAAGGGAGATAAGCCACTTGATCAGCCTGCGACGTAAGGATGAATAGGTCGTATTTTTCCAACCTTCGTCTTGAGTTCACGGAAGTGACACCGAATTCATCAACACGCACACTGACTCCCATAATCGTGTCGTTCCAGTCACAATAGAAAATAATGCACCTTAAGTTGAGTAACCCAGGGTAGTGGACCTCCAATATCTCTCATAAAACATCATAGTACACCATATTGCTTGAGGCAGATGATATTCCATAGTTACTCGTTGGTCTTTTCCTTCCTTGTCTCAGAATTTTAAATGCGTATCCCCGAGTGAAATACATAGGAAACGACTTTGCAACTAAAATCGGACCCGAAACAAAATCTTCCAACCATGTCGAAAATGTTTGCCCCATTGTTGATGCTTGTTTGGCCTGTCAAATTTTCCCCTGTTATTTTGAGATTGGAACACAGTGTATGAAGATTATTAAGTTTATGTATTGTACAGAACACACATAATATTGTAACTAGTCAGTGAATGATATCTTTACATTTTAAATTCATATACATTTTACTAATTTTTAACAAATGACAGCAACAATATCACTGGGACATTGCACACACTCTGCTAGTTTGAGAGAAGTTCGAGGAGCAGTGCACAATCTCATACAGCAACCACATGCACGGATGGAAGAGGGCGTGGAAGAAGCAGCCGGATGTGACACCCTCGGGTTGCCCGGCTGGGCTATACGAGGATTACAAGAGGTATTGGGGTCTTCCAGAGACAGTGCAGCAGTCTCAGGGGAACGAGATAAACCGCAAGGGCGGTAAGGACGTCGAGAAGGAGCCGGGGACCCACAACACCGGATCGAGCACATTTGACTATGTCGAGGAGGAAATGGTAAGTTTTAAATTAAAACATAAGTATTATATTCAATATATGCGTAACATTGTTTCTTTTTTGCAGATTATCAAGACTAGGTGCGTACCAGATTGGCTAAGTCTAATGAAAACTTGTCACACCAGCAAGAAGATGGGTAAGATCGATAACCCGAAGATGGAGCGGGTTGTGGAGAGGGTCGAGCAGAGGGCTGAAGAGGTCATGACCCAACGGGCACAAGAGGAAGGAGGTCCGATTTAGCTCACGCGAGAGGAGATCAACAGCATCGTCGTTGAGGTATTCATTTAATCCACTGTTTCACTTTTATAGCTTAACGTTCAATTACATTGAAAGCAATCTAAGTAATTTTTTTGGTAGGAAACTCCAGTCTCGAGAGGACGACAATACGGACTCGGGAAGTTGGTCACTCCCGATGGTTTGCCGACACAAGGTGGTCTCAGTCATGGAATCGGTCTCAGCCAGCGGAAGCGTCAGGAGCTAGTTGATCTTCGGGAGACCTTAGAGTAGACCCAGACCGATTTCCGCACATACCATGAGAGGAACGAGGACCGACTAGCGAGGCAGGAAGCTCAGATTGCCAAGCTCATGAGCATGTTTGACACTCCACGCTCATTCCCGGATAACGAGACTTAGGACCCAAGGCTGTAGTTTGCGTTACATTTTATGTGTAATAAAACATAATTAGTACATTTAGTTAACTTTTATAAATATAATTTCTAAATTATAATTATTTTATATTTTAAAATTTATTTATTATAAAAAATTCTAATTTTTAATTTTAAAAAAACTTAATTTATATATTCCGTCAGAAACATTACCGACCGAAACTGACGGAAGAAGCCCGATGGTTTCCGACGACAAATAACCAATGGTAACCGACGGTTTTATTGTCGACGAGTTTCGACAGTTGTTTCCCGACCGAAACTGACTGCTAAAAACTCGACGATTTTCGACAGTTTAATCCCGACTGAAACCGACGGCTATATTCCCGACGGATTTCGACGGTTGGTAGCCGACCGAAACCGACGGGTTGAGACCTAATGATTTTTGACGGTTAAAACCGACCGTGGTTGTCTGTCAGTGACCGTCGGAAATTTCGACGAAAATTGATGGAACCGAAATTTCCGACCACGATTTGGCGACAACAATTTTTCGTCAGTTTTCGTCGCAAATGACCATTACCCGACGAAAACCGACAGAATCTATCGTAGGAATCGGATATGTTTTCTTGTAGTGCACTTGAAAACATAAATTGCAAATAAAGAACAACATTAGCGAGCTCAAATTTTCAAACTTGAGATGTACTTGTATCTAGAAACATAGAACCAATTATGAAAGATGAATAATTGTACACAATCGTTTGACCAAAAAAAAGAATACTTGTACACAATCGGAAACATAACTCAAATATTTTACTCTCTACGTATTAAACGTAAACTGTGAGTTATAATATATACAATTCACTTGTGAAAAAAGTACATTGAGCACGTTTCAAAAATAAAGATAATAGATATTTATATTAAATTCCACCTACTCATCTCTTCAACTTGCATTGGAGAATCGATGATATCAATGCACCTATAAATAATTTACATAAAAACGGAGAAAATAAACTCTAAAATAAATATCGAGGGAAATCAGAAAATTAATGAATGATAATAATGAAGGACAGATATTGTTAACTGTATTGTCTTCGACATTCAATTCTTTTGTTTCTATTCATTGGGTCTTGTTTGGTACCCTGATCACTCAATTGCTGGGTCCTTTCACTATCTCATATACTTTATTGATTCTGTCTTATTAATAAGCATTGTCAATTTTCTAGCATTATTTCCAGATATTTTTTATAATGTTTACTTTATTCATGAAATGATTGATCCATTGTTACTTTTGATATTTTGAGTTCCATATATTTAGGAAAAATCACACATGCATAATTAAGGCTCTTTCAACAAAGTCTCAAAATGTTTGAAAATATCCACTAATTATTTTCCATTTTTAGTATGATAATCAGCTTTATCATGAAAGAATATTTGGACAAATAAATGTTAATGCTCTCGCAGCTGCTTACTCTGTTTCTTTTATATATGAACAATGACTATATATCTAGACAGAACTGCATTTTGTATTGTTTCACAAATGTTGATTTTAATTATCACATCCTAACATAAAGTTTACATGTATATATAATTAGATCGACTACGCCGAACTACAATCTACCGAAATCGAAGTCCAGTAAAGAGCAATGCAAGAAAAGATTTTACCATTTGGTTAAATTAACTTCCCCTTCCCCTTCCCAAGTAACTAGTATTCAAAAAATAAATAAAAAATAATTGGCATGTTCTTATATAATAAAAACGTTACAAAGTTAATGCCCGTTTCATGACATATCAATCCCCATATAAATTACTTGATGTATATCCCGTTTATTGCTAAAATGCTATCCCAAATCAAATTGATACAGAAATGTTTTTTCAGTTTTATCCATTTACTAACCTAATTATTATTTTTTCTATAAACAATCATTCTTTTTTTTTTTGTTTTAATAATCTATATACATATATGAATTATACTTTACTCTAAAAGTACATTTTACCATCTGATGATGCATCACGTCATGATCACCTCGTTATCACTTGCAACACAAATCGTTTTACGTACGTATTTGGTTTTTTACCGGAAAAGGAAAAATCTTCAAGAAGTTGGAATTTCATGAATAAAGTAAAGTGGATGTGTATATTAGAATTTTATACTGTTATTAAAACTCTGAAAAAGTTAAAAAGTACAGTATAAAAGAATGAACAAATGAACAGAGTTAGATACCAGTTGGCTTGCCCCTGATCTAACTTGGTACCAGGTGGGAGTTCAAATCCCGCCAGTTCCAATAGGAGTAATTTGGCTATGGATCGGGTCTTTATCGATTCTATTAGTAGAAATAATGAGTAAGGTTGACAATAAAAAAAAAAGAATGAACAGAGTTAGATATCCATCTTCATTCTCAGTATGATGATTAGGATGATCCAGCTAATGACTTGCCACCAGGGTTCGATTTCTACCTGCTGCATTATGGTAGCTTTAATAAAAGAATTTTAGGGGTGAACTTTAGGTTATAGATCGAGTCTTGTCGATCTATTTGTTGATAAAAAAGATACTCATCCTCTGATTTTTATTCATGTATTTGGTATGTGTAAGTGAATTTGGGATACATGATAACATTATTAGAAAGTTTGAATAAGGCTAGTGTTATAAGAATGATATCCATATTTCCTATAAAAATAATCACAAAAAATGAAAGTTAAATAATATTATAGAAACATAATTCGGATCAATCCTGTGTCCTTGGCGGTATCGAAGTTTTCCTGTTGGTACCAAACTATTTGATAAGACTGATTCGTGTGTAATATACATCATATATGTGTGTATATATATACATATGTATTTAAGCAATTGGTCTCTATATAGGTAAACACGACACACACTTTACTAGCCACAATTTGAATAGTAGAGAATAAATGGAAAACCAAAGCAAAAGCTGTCTTCACAAAGAACCGACGTCAGAGATCAAACTAGACGTCGTCGAAGCTGGAAGTGAAACGAAGCCGTTTTATGCAAACTCACTGACCCTTCGTGAGATGGAATCTCTTGTGGCCATCTGCGATACCTTGATACCATCCATCAACGGTTCTGGAGGAGGACACGTGGATCACTCCGTCGCTGAATATTTCTCTGCCGCCGCTTCTCATACCGGAACTCCTCACCGTGTAAGTGCTCTATACACAGACATGCATGACCATATAAACAAAACATTCACACAATTCCTCAATTATACACACACATGCATGAACATATATATAACATAGCACACACACACATATATATATATATATATATACATTGCTAATCAATCTCTCAGGTTGACTTAAGATTTTTACAAATCATCATATTTCGTAAGTTTTACATATAACAGGGTTTTGGTTGGTAATCCATTTTTGAGTGACTAATTTGTAATCCTTATTGATTTAGGTTCACTTTTTTTTTTTTTTTCTTTTTTTTGTTAACTACATTTGTGTTAGTTTTACAAAACGTAAACATTTTTTTTTTCTCTCTCAAAGGTGATTTATTGCCCGTTTCGACATAGTAAAACAACTGCTTTTACTGGTTAGATTATTTTTGTAATTGGATCACATTAATTGCTTTAGTAATTAATATTTATATATTTAATTTGTTGGATAAAGCATGACATAATCATAAAAGAAAAATCGATATTTCGAAGTTGCCTTAATGCATGTGAATCAGGTCTCTCATCGTTAAAAGAAAGCATTCGTATATCAGTGAAACATAGAGCCGACAGATTTGGAGTACACTCTAAATCCGACGTCACGCTTTCTATATATTGATGATAGAAAACATTTTTCAAAATTTATTTCCAAATAATTAATTGCTTTTCTTGTGCCAACTGTTTATTTGAGATAAAGTAAGAAAAGAAGAAAATATGTAGAAATTAAAAAATTTAGATACTAATGAATTTAATAGCAATATATATATATATATATATATATATAACCTCATTTACTAATAAAAATAGTAAAATGTCAATATTTTACTTAGCATTTTAAAAATCAAAACACATCAAAATCAACTTTTTACTATTTCTTTATTTAAAATGATTTGTTTTAAACTATTCAAATAACTGCCGAGTTACTCTCAGTCTAGTGGTTAGAATAATCCAGCTACAGAATTCGATTCCTCTCCATTATATTATGTTAGCTTAAATAAAAATATTTTAGTTGTTGGGCGCCTTATCGACGCGATGAAAAAAAAAAAAAACTATTCATGTAATTCTGTTGGCCAATTCGAATGTGTCTTTTTCTTGTCATAATTACTTTAGAAAACAAATAGAATGATACTTTTCTTACTTTTAAATAAAAGGGAATTTGGTTGACTACTACTCTCCTATGCTTCGTGTAATTAATTGGTCTTGAATCTTGACAAAAAAAACTTGTTGTTTGGTCAACATGGAGATGTATTAAACTGATATGAAACTATTAAAAATTTAAGAGACTTTACACAATAGTTATCACATCCAATTATTAATACACTGATATAAACTATGTGAACTATTCAAACGGTTAGATATTAATGGATTCAATAACTGTCATTAACATAGCTATTGCTAATTAACGACTCAACCATGATTTAGTCGCCGAGATCTTCTATGTCTAAGTGGTTAGGATAATTCATAGCCATCAGGACTTCAACTCCTCTACAATATAACTAGTAAGTTATAAATAGATTTTAGAGAATTGATGTCAAGCTATAAATTGAATTTTACCAATCTAGTTAGTTGACAAAAGAAAACCATGATTTAGTTGGACCACATATGGTCCAGTCGCCAATCTAAGTGATGGACTAATTAACCAAAACATTTTGGATCTAGTCTATTATTTTGGAAAAATAGCAATAATTTTTGACTGCATAATAGCAATATTTCAAAAAAAAAAAAGATTTAGTCGAATTGTTAATTCTTCATTCATCTATTACTTATATCCAGAATTGATTTCAGTTAGTCATGTAACCTCGCATACTATGAATTTGAGTTGAATTATAGATCTTGTCTTGTGAATCTTATTATAATTACTCATTAAATATATATTCATGAAAATTACTGAAGATTAAAAAGACAAAATATATATTTCTGATATAAATTATTTTATCATTTGTTATTATATCATAAATTCATAAAACAGGTGGCGAGTTTAATGAGTGAGAGACTTGACCATCCTAAAAAGTGGATACTAAGAGTTGCATTGTGGTCACTCTCTACTTGGATCGGAAGTCTCATCTTGTGTGGTCGGAGAAGTTTCACCGGCGAGTTTCCTTATTTCCGGAGATTCTGTCGGTTGCCGGAGAAACAGAGAGAAGATGTTTTACTCAATTGGTCTGCAAGCTATTTCTTACTCCTTAGAATGTTCTTTAGGTCCCTCAAACTTATGACTGCCCTTGCCTTCTTCACTCAGGTAATTCAAACTCCTTATCTTAGCTACTCATTTTTATTACTAATTTCTTATAAACTTATGTTGCTCCATGTTTTATGTTTTATGATCTAAAAATATTGCAGAACTCGACCTTAGTGTACTTATTAAAATTTATCAATATAACTAATATATACACTGAATTCACTTTATCTAGTATGAGTACATTACAAAACCTTGGATTATGTTAATATATATGATATTATTTTGAATTTCAGTCCATATATATATTTTCCAATTATCCAATACCATATCATTTAATACATATAGACTTCACAGCTTTCTCTAGATTGAAGTAGTAGTAAAAGTTGGGTCTGGTTAATTATATACATTTACAGACACAAGAGCATCTCCATTGGAAGAATTATGCATGGTATCACATTATTAAAATAATATAAACTGATAAAATATTATTAAAATTTGTGTGATACCCAACCATGAATCTCTCAATTTGAGATACTTTCTCATGAATTATCCTATGGGTATCTCGATTTTAAATGGGACACATATCACTATTTTATTAGTTGAATTTATTTTTAGATTATTATATTTAAAATGTTATATAAATAGTTTATATGTTTTAGTTTTGAAATTTTGATTTATTTCTAAACTATAAGATTAAATTAGCTATCAAGTTCCATTATGCATAATTTTACATTATATATATTATAATATTTTGTTATTAATTTTAGTTAAATATAAAAAATAAAATATTATTATTATTTCTTTTTAAAAATTAATATTATTTCTTTCAATAAATTAAATATTTTAAAAATTACATGATTTGAAAGATAAAAATTATACATACATATCTATTTAAAATTATGTATGATATTTTATAATATTATGATTTTCTATGTCATTTATAATATATCATTTAAAATGTTTTATATTATTAATATCATTTTAAAATTTATGTTATATATATTATTGAAATATTTCTAATTTAAAATTAAATTTAGAATTAATATAAAAAACATTTAAATTACTATAAAATATTAATATACTATTAGTGAGATACTTATATGGGTATCAGACCAATGGAGGTGAAAATTAAGAGTGATACTCATGTGAATATCTTAAAATAACATATATTAAAAATATCAATATTATAATGTTAAAATACCCAATTCAGTATCATCAAAGATGTTCTAAGTGAGTTGGTGGTAGTTACTTGTTTATAATTCTTAAATATTTTACTCCAAATACAAAAGAAATCTGCAGACACCATATATGGTATAATGGGGCCTATATGGCCCAATGATTTACGTGTCGTGGACTTGTTCAAAGAAGCTCGTTACTCGATAATGACGAGAGTAAAAATTGAAACTCGTCAACAATGACTGATCGATTAATAACTGTTGAAAAGAACTATTTTGATGCGTTATTAATTTTCAGGTTGATGAAACAGGAAGGAACTTGGCTTGGAAAGCAATAGGATACGATGGACCCACCTCAGATCATAATGTTCATGAGGAAGAACTAAATGAGAAGAAAAAGCAGAAACCTGAGGAGATGTTTGGACCACTTTACAATGGCATCATCGACCTCCAAAGCCCTAGAGAGGCCGTGACAAAGAAGTTAACTGGTCGTGGGTTCACAGTTTCAACTCAGGAGAGGATTAAAAATACATCGTCCACATCTGATCCGGTGATGACAATCCAGTGTGATGCTGTGGTGGTTGGTTCTGGATCTGGCGGAGGAGTGGTGGCCGGAGTTTTAGCTAAGGCGGGTTACAAAGTGTTGGTGGTGGAGAAAGGGAATTACTATGCAAGAAGCAAAATTTCTTTACTCGAAGGACAAGCAATTGATGAGATGTACTTATCTGGTGGGTTATTAGCGACTTCTGATATGAACGTTGTGATTCTCGCTGGGTCTACGGTTGGAGGTGGTTCTACGATCAATTGGTCTGCCTCGATTAAGACACCGGAACATGTCATGAAAGAATGGGCAGAAAAATTGAAACTGGATTTGTTTGGTAATGATTTGTATCGAGAGGCAATGGATGTTGTGTGTAAAAGAATGGGCGTTCAATGCGGATTTGTTGAAGAAGGGTTTAATAATGAGATCTTGAGGAAAGGTTGTGAAGAATTAGGAGTACCGGTGAAGAATATTCCAAGGAATTCTCAATCTGATCATTACTGTGGGTATTGTTGCTTGGGATGCAAGAAAGGTCAAAAGCAGGGGACTTCAGAGACTTGGCTTGTAGATTTGGTGGAATCTGGTAATGGTTTGATCCTTCCATGTTCTGACGCACTGGAAATATTGTACGAATGTGATCAGGGATTGAAGAAGAAGAAGAAGAAGAGAGCAAGTGGAGTTGCTTTTGCGTTTGGGAAAGAGATCTATGTGGTGAAGTCTAAAGTGACGGTGGTGGCTTGTGGAGCGCTTAGAACGCCGCATCTGTTGAAACAAAGTGGTTTAAACAATGGTAACATTGGGAGAAACCTTTGTTTACATCCGGTGGTTATGGCTTGGGGATGGTTTCCGGAAGGTGAGAATTGGCCAGAGAAGAAGAAAAAAAGCTATGAGGGAGGGATAATGACAGCAATGTCTAGCATTGTAAACACAGAAACACAGACTTCTTATGGAGAAACGGTGATTCAAACACCTTCTCTTCATCCTGGGATGTTCTCCGGAGTCATTCCTTGGGCATCAAGTAAAGAATTCAAAACCCGAATGCTCAAATTCTCACGAACCGCACACATTTTTGCGCTTTTGAGAGATAAAGGAACCGGAAGAGTTAATTCCAAGAGCTGCATTGACTACAATTTAGACAATGAAGACGAAGAGAGTCTTAAGAAGGGTCTTGAGAGAGTCTTGAAGATTCTGACTGCGGCTGGAGCTGAGGAAATCGGGACGCATAATTCAAAAGGTAAGAGTTTGAATGTTAAAACAGCAACTGCAATAGAAATTGAGCAGTTTGTGAGGGAAGAGAGTTCAAACCAGTTGAAGAATTTGTCTGGACAAATATGTTCAGCTCACCAAATGGGAAGTTGTAGGATGGGCATTAGGCCGGAGGACTCGGCGGTGAAGCCAACTGGAGAGACTTGGGAGGTGGAAGGCTTATTCGTGGCGGACACAAGTGTTTTTCCAACGGCCTTAGGGGTTAATCCGATGGTCACCGTTCAGTCTATTGCTTATTGCATTGGACTTAATATCGTTGGTGTTCTAAAGAGGAAGACATGAGATATAATCCGTTGTTATCACTTTTTTTTTTTTTTTGTCAACATTGAATCACAACTGACAGGCCCATTAGCCAAGTTCCTGCATAATGCAGGCAGCAGGACTCGATCAGTGGATGTGTATGTGCGTTTGCCTTTAATAAACTTATCGTCTGCCACTATGTTAAATGTTACTTGGTTGTTATCACATTTTAGTTCTTTATATTTAATACCACATGTTTATTTTACATAAAAAAATTTATGAAATTACGTGCATGTGTAACCTTTGTAATCTCTGTACCCACAAAGTGGGTCTTTTCTCTTATACAATGAACGAGCGAAAAAAAATTTCGGAAGTTATTGCTACTAAACAGTAGTATAAATAAGAAAATACTAAAACATAAAGAGCACAATAGGTTAATATTTGTAAGCTTAGCTAGGTTTTGTTAATAATAAAGTAGCCAATGGCTATACGAAAACTATAGTAGCCATTTGCTAATCATAGTAATATACACTTTCAGATTTTCAAAACAAACAAAAATATAAATACAAAAAGCTTCAAGTCTTTAACTTGGGAAGGCTTAATCTATGTGCTCAACAAAGAGTCCATGCCGTTTGTTATGCTACGTTGACTTCACTTTTGCAAAACAAAAAATATCATTTATATCCTTTAAATGATTTTGGAAAAGTATAAGGATTATTTTTTTTTTGTCTAACATTGGACCATAACTGACCGATTTATTAGCTAAGTTCCTGCATAATGTAGGCGGCAGGACTCGATCCCTCGATATGCAAGTGCGCCTGTATCATTATAATATCTTTTTTTCCAAAACTCATTTAGTTGACGAAGAAGATTTCTCTGAGAAGTTGTCTCATATATCCAAAATTTTAAGAGTTGTTTTGGACAAGTAACATCATCATCATTTATTCCCTTTGAATGGTTTTGGAAATATATCATTTGTTATAATTAAGAATATTCTCCTTTTCCCACTCTGATTTAGTTGTCAAAGAAGATTTCTCATGAAAAATTGCTTCAAATAAATTTCAAGTATAAACATTTATGATATAGACTTAACATATATGATTTTGTCCATTAAGGTACAGAATCATATTTCAGAAACTATGCACAATATTTTTCTTTACTCAGTCGTGTTCTCTCTTGGTCTCGTTTCATTGGTCACATGTTTGGTAGCCGAGTTTAAGAGAACCCAGGTACGTACGTAAACTAACTTCGAGTAAAATCACTTTCTCTGTTTCTTCTTTGTTTGACAAAAAAAAAAAATCAAGTTTTATTTCTGAAATAATATTTATGTTTGTATGTAGAAAGAAGATATTAGATGGGATACAGAGAGGAACTGTTATATACCCGGAAGCCATGCGTTTGGGCTTGGATTAGCTGCAGTTCTTTGCTTTTGTCTCGCTCAGTTCGTCGGAAACATAACTTTGGTTCGAAATTACAGGACTCTTGTCCAAAAGAAAGATGATTTCGAGACTACTGATCTTACTTTACCTACTGGTCTTTTGCTCATTTCCTGGTAATTATATTTTGCCATCTTCTTTTTCTTTCATTTATTCCCAGAGCCACCTACCGATATATTCTACTGAATTTTTACTGAGTTATTCGAATTTTTATTTTTATATTTCGGTTCTCCACAATTCTGGTTTGGTTTAGTTTGTGTTTTGGATTCGGTTTGGCTCTAGTAAATAGTAATTGAAAATATTAATGTATAATGAGTTGATTAATCTTTATCAAAAAAGTAATGATAGTTGATTAATATGATTATGCCTATTATATACATTAGAATAAAAACAGAGCATCCTCTTTATCAAAAAGAGAAATAGATGATTTTTAAATTGGACTATATGTTTAGGTGACACTAAAATTGATTTTGGTTTAGTTTGGTTTTTGTTCAATAGCAATAAATTTATAAAACAAAATTTTTAGGATTTTAAAAAAGAAAGAAACTAGTTTCATATTTTGATTAATTCTTTCGTTTTTTTTTTTCTTTTCTTTATTACGTATGAGTCAGGTCCATTTTAGTGGTAGTGGTTTTGATTCTGAGTACTGCAATAAGCATGAGCCGAGTTCAAGCGTATGGAGAAGGATGGCTTGAGGAAGATTGCTACCTAGTCAAAGATGGTGTCTTTGCAACTTCAGGCTGCTTAGCCATACTTGGACTTGGAGCCTTGACTATATCAGCCACCAGGATCAAAGCAAACAAAAAACAACAACTTGTACAAGTAGTCAAAGACCAAAAGCAAGAACAAAAAGTATCAATAGAAGAAGAGCAAACGCATGATGATGAGTACCAAACGAATTTGTCAGAAATTGCTGTCATTTACTTGGTGGAAGAAGCGTCTTCCACTACCGAGATAAGCAGAATATAAATAAATATAAAATAAAAAATAATAGTGGGAATTAATGGATTTTGTAATCACTCGAAAAAATTGTATATAATTGATGCACTTATATTGGAAAATGTAGAATGACATTACACTTATCCTCCACTTGAGGTCACATAGGATCCAATTACAAGAGTGACCTAGAGCTGTCGTAATGGGTTGTAACCCGCAGGTCGAACCTAACCCATTTCATTATGGGGCGGGTATGGGTCATATATTTTAAACTCATTTATAAATGGGTCTCGTTGTCTAGCCCATTTAAACTAACGGATTAAATGGGCAAACCCCATGGTAGGAAACGGGCTAACGGGTAACCCACTAAATATCCACAATATTAATTATAATCAGTAATTATTCTATATTTGCAAGACATATAATATTATAATGTACCAAAAAAGTAAATGAAAAAAAAAAATCAGATTTTAGAGAAAAAAAGAAAACCCTAATACATCAAATATTTTAAGTTAATAACTAACATTTTGTCTTCTACCTCTTTTGTATCTCTTTACTGCAAAAACAGAGAAAGAAAAAATCGAAGAAAAACAGAGCATCGTGTGTACTTAATTTTGGCTGCCACTAAAATCCTAAAGGTCTTCTGTCTCCACACTTTTAAAATTTTTATAATCTGTATATTTGAATTTCTATCTTTGTTTGTGATTTATATTGAAACTTAGGATAGAAGATATCAATATATTAATGAATTTGGTATTTTGATCACGTGATAAAGCTTGTGGTGGGGTGATCACGATCTTTCTCTTATCAACTATTAACTGTATAAGTCAAACGTATGTTTTGGTTTATGAATTTTTGGTTTTAATAATTAATCAAACTTTTAGAAAAATAGAAATATATTGTATGTACTCATGTCTCATCGTATATGAGATTTTTCATTTACAGAGAATTTGCAAAATGAGAAGTCTTAATTTGGAGTCTCAAAGAATTGTTGATCAAGCAAATGCTGAGATTGAACAAGAGGATTTTGCTGGGATAAGGTCATCAACTCCTAAAAGAACCATTGATGAAGCAACGGTTGATGAGAAAAAGACGTCATCAGAACCGGAACAAAAGAAACATAAAAGAAAAAAGTATTCAGTTGTGTGGGATGATTTTACAGTGGTAATTAAGAAAGATAGCTTGGGGAAAAGTGAAGAAAGAGCTCAATGCAATCATTGCAAGAAAGATTATGCTATGAATTCACACAAGAATGGTACTTCTGCTTACATGCGTCACATAGCGAAGTGCAAGGCTAAGCCTAGAGATGGTGATGTCCATAATATGATGGTCACAACAGAAGGAAAACTACAAGCCAAGAAAATTGACCAAGATGTGTTTCGTGAGATGGTAGCCATATCTATTATCCAACATGATCTCCCTTTTTCTTATGTTGAATATGAGAGAGTTCGGTTGGTTTGGAAATATCTAAATGCTGATGTCATATTCATTACTCGAAACGTAGCTGCAGCAGATGTGTATAAATTTTATGAGAAGGAGAAAACAAAGTTAAAAAGAGAATTGGCTGATATTCCAGGCAGAATTTGTTTTACTTCCGATCTCTGGTCTGCTATCAAATTAGAAGGTTACATGTGCTTAACAGCACATTATATTGACAAAGACTGGAATTTAAAGAATAAGATTCTTGCATTCTCTGCTTTTCCACCTCCACATACATGTATTGATTTGGCTGAGAAGCTTGTTGAAACATGGAAAGAGTGGGGAATTGAAAAGAAGGTATTTTCCATTACTCTAGAAAATGCTATAAATAATGATAGCATGCAGAACATTGTGAAATCTCAGCTTGTTATGCAAAATGATTTGTTGTGTGGAGGAGAATTTTTTCATGTAAGATGTTCAGCGCACATTCTTAATCTCATTGTTCAAGAAGGGTTAAAGGTAGTTGGAGATTCTTTGCATAAGATTAGAGAAAGTATCAAATTTGTTCAGTCATCTGATTCTCGTGGAAAGCTATTTGATAAATGTGTTGAGTCTGTTGGTATTAAACTCAAAGCTGGTTTGTTATTAGATGTGCCAACTCGATGGAATTCAACATATAAGATGCTTGACAGGGCTATCAAGTATCGATATGCTTTTGAGAGCCTTAAGACCATTGAGAAAAGTTACAGATTCCTTCCAACAGAGGCTGAATGGTTAGGAGGAAAGATGATGTGTGACTTCTTACAACCATTTGATGAGATTACTCGTTTGATGTCCGGTTCTACTTACCCAACTTCAAACTTATATTTTATGCAAGTTTGGAAAATTCAGATCTGGTTGAATGAAAATGAGAATTGTAAGGATGTCATTCTTAGTGAAATGGTTAAGGCTATGAAAGTGAAGTTTCATAAGTATTGGGAAGACTACAGTGATATTCTTACCATGGCTACAGTTTTTGATCCAAGATTAAAGTTACAACTTTCTCTAGACTGAACAAGAATACTTGGCAAACAAAGTTGGAACATATACGTGGTAAGTTAAGTATTCTTTTCTATGCTTATAAGAGCAAGTCCAACTCAATTACCTCAGAAACCTGTGAAACTATGAGTGGAGGCATTGGTAATAACGTAGAAGATGACAAAGGACCTTTTGCTAACTATGAGGTTAGTGGTTGACTTTTTTCTTACAATGATGGTTTCGTAATTGGTATAATGGTTTTGTACGTAACATATTCTAATAGTCTATTATTCTAATAATGGTTTGTTAATGAAATAGGATTTCTTATCTTTTTGTAGTGTTACTAATAATTTTCTTTATATGTTTTTATTAGATTTCTTATATTTTCGTTGTGTTACTAATATTTTTTTATGGTTTTGTTAATGGAATAGGATTTCTTATCTTTTCGTACAAGCAATGTTATTGCAAGTGGAAAGTCAGTGTTGGACATGTATTTAGAAGAGCCACCACTAAACGTAAAGAATTTGGGAGTTTGGAGATATTAAAATATTGGAAGGACAATTCTGAACGTTTTGGTGAATTGGCTCGTATGGATTGTGACCTTCTCAGCATTCCTATTACAACGGTAGTTTTGGAGTCATCGTTTAGTATTGGGCTCGTGTTTTGAACAAATATAGAAGTTGTCTTCTTCCGAAAAACGTTCAAGCTTTAATTTGCAGTCGCAATTGGTTGCGGGTATTCGAAGCTTATGAAAATGGTATATATGTGATTTTATTTCAAACTTTTAACGCTAGTGTGCAAAATTAAATTAGATTACTTACGCTATTTTGTGTGATATATGCAGAGGAGGAGGATGAATTTGAAGATCCACTTCTTTCTACTCAGTCTCAATTAACTAAAGATGCTTGAATTGTAAATCAATACAAGTTGTTCGTGAAAAATTTATTTGATCAGACTTAATTATTTGATTAGTTTTCTTGACTACATTTACTTTTTTTAAATCAGATATTGGATTTACTTTCACATCCTTTTAAGATTTTTAAGTAAAACAATAATATTGAATGAATTATTATTATTATAATATTCTTTTAGACTTATGAGAAAAGTGTGACTTATCTTTTAGATTTGTACATAAAGAATTGATTCTAGTAAAGTAGTAATGATAAACACATGTAAGCAAGAATAAAGTTTCATAGAATGTGATGTGAGTAATCTTGTGACTAAATGCAATATAGCTAAGTTGAATGTATATTTAGTTTAGATCTAAAATGTAACATGCGGGTTGCCCGCAAAATCCACAAAGTATAATGGGTCGGGTTTGGATATACTTATAATGAACCGTGGTTTTTGTGGGCCGACCCATTACGGTCAAAAAAAATAAATACTCATGGCGGAATAGATTTAATGGGTTAAGTTGGTCCGTTATGACAGCTCTAGTATCACCTGGTAGTTTCAACTTGTGTATACTTTATGCTTTTTCTCTTTTCTTTTTTATCACAGTCTTTGACTGACAATTAGGAAGATTCGTTCCTAGTTATAACCCCACGAACCACAATTAACGGTTTACATAATTCTGACTTATCTAATATTATAACAAGATTGGTAACTGAGAAGAAGACTTCACACGTGTGAGAGATGCTCCTATGTGTGTGGAGCAAATACAAGTCAACCATAGTTGACCAACTCTGATTTAAAGTCACGCCAAAAAGGGAAACGGAAGAAATGGAATTATATATCAGTATTTTTAAACCAAAAAAATCAAAATATCACATTTAATTGGTTTGCCTCTAATTTAGTTAATTATCAAATAATGAGTTTAAATTTTACTCTGTTTAAGTTGGAGAATTTAAATAATAGATTGGACCTTGTTGATTTAATAATTAGTTGTTTTAGAAAAAACCTTAATCCATGAAGAGTGGACTCGCAATGTAATTTTGTATAACCAAGCACAAAGGAGAATGTTGCCGTCTACATTTAGAACCTAAGCGTCCCGGTGTGATGAATAATCATGACTTGTATTGTTGTGTTGTGGATGTTGGTTCTAACCAACAATGGACGTAACAAGATCGATGGTGGAATTTGAGAACTCCTCACGGATCCAAGGTTTGTGCAGTAAAAAATCATTTTTTGCTTGAGTAAAATCTAGTTGCACAAATGAAAAGAGAGTTTAGAAATAAAATGAAAAAGAAGCCAAAAATTTTACAACATCCCTTTTTTTGTGGACACTTTGTTTTAAAGAAAAATCGGAACTAACCAAAGTAAACCAGCTTTAATCTTAAATCTTGTTAACTCCAATAAGTTTAAAGACAGACAAAATCTAAATTATTCTACAAGTTAAATCCATGAGTTTGAAGTTTAAATTACTCGAAATATGGTTAACGAAATGCGTGGCTCTAATATGGTTAACGAAATAAAACCAATTTTGATTTAAACTAAACCCATAATAAATCAAAAACATTTTAAAATAAAAATATTATCGATCTCTGACTCTTTCTGTTCGAACCGGGTCTAGCACAAAGGGCTAAATCTGAAATTCTGATAAAAGAGAGGGAAGATTGGGTAAGGATTCTTGAGAGCTATGAAGAAAAGAAGTGTATTGCAAAGAAGAAGATGATTGCAGATTATAGTTTTTTAGCTTAGTGTGTGTGTGCAAAAAGCCGATCTCTTTTTTTGAAGGGTCCGCTCCTCTATATATAGACCATAGAGGCGGTTACAAAGTAGATTGAATAAATGAGAATATACAAATTTCTAGATAAGATCGTATCTAGAAGATTCTTGCTAGATTTTTGGAAATTTTTCATGCCGGAATAGAAAAATTTCTATTTCTTTGTTTGCTGATATGTCGCCCGACTTCCTTCAAGCTTCAGCGTGCTTCTGAGAAAGACTTCTTCCGAGTTGAGACTTTGATATTCTTGCCAAGTTCAATATTTAGCATTTTGCCCATTGTTTCCTGTGGACCGAAGTAGGATCTTGAATCCACCTCCAACAATTGTCCCCCCCAGACTCAGAAAACTGTTGCGGAGTTCCCGAGTCGGGAAGTTTCTCCATTTCTAGAATCTTTGGTCCACGTGTCGTTCCGTGATTGGATTACTAAGGCGGTTTCCGCGAGTCATCATTTCACGCCGATTCGCCTTCTGCTACTTTTCTATAAATACCACTCCAATTTCTATACTTTTTATTTTCATCCGAGATTAACGAGGTAACTTCTCTCTTCTTTCTCTCTATACTTTTAATTTGGAGTTGCTTTATTTTTTCTTTTATAAACTATCATCATGGAGAGCGACAGATCTAAATCTAGTTTTGAAAATTCCAACTGTGATTCCTCTTCAACTTTTAGGAGTAGTAGGACTCAGGAATATGTAGATATGTATTTCTCCAATAGTCCGGTTAGCGATTTAGGTGATTGGTACGATGAACTCGATATTGGGCCTTCGACTATTAATTCGAGGAGATTAGATAAACTCTACGCTTCGTGTCCCGAGATGGGAGATGTCGATATTAAACTTCCAGATTCCAATGCCCGATCTTGGACTCCTTCGGAGGGCTATGTCGCCATTTATGATTGGTGGTTTACGGAATCCAAGGTGTGGTTTCCGATCCCAGATCTTCTCCCCAGGTATTGCTATGCTCGGAGGATCGCAATGAGTCAGCTTGGAGTTTCTGGAGTTGCGAATATCGTGGAGTTTTTGATTCTTGGCAGCGAGGCGGGAGTTGATGTTTCAACTCGGTTATTCGAGGATATGATTAATTTTTGTGAAGTCAAGGCCCCGAAGGGGACATTCTTTGCCAAGGCTAAAACTAGCCTTCGGTTTTTTGATAAGCCGAATTCCAAAGTTACCGATTGGAAGAATCAATACTTTTTTGTTCGTCCTGAAGATGTTTTTCGTCCGTGGAGACCTCTGGAGTTTCATACTTCTTGGGCCAAGACACCTGATAGATTTCTAGGAATGATGATGCTTTGCTATTACTTACTTTCTGGATATTTATATTTGTCTCCTTTGTTTTGTAGTTAAGCATCCATCTGTAGCTGTCCGTCCTCGTCTTCCCAAATATCAGGAATTGTTGGACAAAGTTTTCAGTGTTCCTTGGCTAAATTGGAAATTTCTGCCGGACGATCTTCTCAAGAAAACTGCTTCTTGCTATCCAAGGGGTAAATCGTTGGCTATTCTATTCATGGAATAGGCATTCGTAGTCTTAAATTGATGTCCGATTGCTGTTTATTCTTTCAGGAGTTCTGCAAGCCGACATGGGAGTTAATGACTTCGCTAAGCCCAATGTTTTTGGTGGTCTGGACGCTATCTTTGGAGACATCTCGACTACTCCTGCTGAAGTCGGTACTCTCCCACCTACTGACTCTATCCTCGAAGAGGACTCGACTGCCGCGATGCAGCAAACTGTAGTTTTCGAGACTCCTATTATTGACTTGGAGTCTCAAGAAGTTGATATTTCAGCCCCTGAGGTTAAGGCTGACCTTTCTGAGCAGGTTAGTAAGGGTTTCATGGGTTCCCTATCTTCTAAGAAGAAGAAGACAAAAACCCTGTTAAAGCTCGGGATCTAGAATCCTCCATGTCTCTATCTGCTTCCTCGAGTTTGAAGAAAAAGACTGAGAAGAAGAAGTCGGCAGCTGACTCCACCGTTAAAGGTAATATTTCTCAAAAAATCCCCTTTGCTAAGCATTTAGACGACGAGTTGATTAGACGCTGTTTGGTGATACCAGGTCGCGCTGCCGCTCTTGAAGTTGTTCGGAAGGCAACAACCAAACGTAAGGAGCCTCTTCCTCCTGTCGAAGTCCCCTCCAACAATAGGAGCAAAGCTTCTGGGACTTTCACTTCAAGTATGTTTTTCAAGAGTCGGTCCCGATCAAGGACTGCGAGATGGAAGGGGCCGATTTGATGCGCTTCCTTAGGAATACTGTTGAGGCTCTTTCTCCTGTCTCCGAGATGCTCAACAGGGAGGAGTACATTGCAATGGCAAGATCAAAGTTCTCGGTTAGTCCTTAGTACTTTATTTTTTTTATCCGACTTGGCTTACTTTTAATTTTCTTGCTTTTGCTTTCTTCCTTTTTTAGATGATTGCCCAAATGAACTGGTTCTCTTTGCGAAAGAGAAGGCTATGGCTGCTGATGCAAGCAATTTACTTTCTCAAATATCCTACTGCATTATCATCATTGCAATACAGAAAGGGTCAATCCAATGGGAGAGCAACTAGCAATTAGGATGTGATTCAACTTATCTAATTCAAGCCAATTCAGATATTGATTTTACTATCAACCTATTGAGTAAATAAACTAGCAAACAACCAAAGCAAATAGGAAGAAGAAATACAGAACTAGAATCAGATATCAATAAGGAGAACAGAAACAAAACAATACAAAGCACTAAAGAGCAAGGGTAAATCAGCAGG
>OVAX01002850.1:0-25089 GCA_900406405.1 Lepidium africanum | reverse complement strand
TAATTATGCAAAATGGAATAGAAAGTACTATGGAATGATGCAAACTCAAGCTAAATGATCAAAAAATGAATGATAAATGAGTCCTAAAACTAGTGAAAATGCACACATATCATTAGTAAATTCTAGAACCCTCCCCCAAACTTAAATCACACAGTCTGTGTGTGCATAGAAGCTTGAAGGGAAGTTCCAGATTGGTAATAACAGATCAGATGCAGTTTGTGAAAGGAGTTCTGATACCTGAGCAGCCTCACTCGCTGTAGCAGGCGAGTCTCATAGGCGAGTTGAGTTAATCGCAGCTTTGAAATTCACACTCGGCCCCTTTCAGCGAGTTGAGTTGGCGAGTCGTACTTCCTCTTTACCAGAATTGTGCTACTCGACCTTGTTACTCGATTGTACTGCCTCTCATCCCGATCACGAAATGACACAAAGAAAACAAAATGAAACAGCAAGAAATATATACAAGGATACCATGGGACTGCCTCCCAAGTGCGCTTGTTTTGAGTTACTAATCTTGACTTTGCTCCTTTTTCAGGGTTAGAAAGGTTCATCAAGAAGAGCTAAGGTCTTCTCAGGGGTACCCTCATCAGCCAAGTAGGGCTTCAATCTCTGCCCGTTTACTGTGAAATGCTCTCCTTTCTTGTTAGACAGTGTGATTGCTCCATATGGCAAAGCCTCTTGAACTTGAAATGGACCAGGCCATCTAGACTTGAGTTTCCCTAGGAACAATTTAAGCCTTGAATTATAGAGAAGAACTTGATCCCCAACCGAAATCCTCTTAGGCGCTATCTTTTTATCATGCAGGGCCTTAGTCCTCTCCTTGTAGATCTTAGAGCTCTCATAAGCATCAAGCCTTATTTCTTTAAGTTCATGCAAGTTAATGAGCATTCTCTCTTGTGCTGTCTTTAGATCAAAGTTCAGGAACTTGGTTGCCTATATTGCCTTGTACTCAATCTCAACCAGAGGGTGACATGTTTTGAAACAATGTCCTTCCTATAGGTGTTTTGTGAGCTATTCGATATGCCCATAATGCATCATCTAGTCTTGCTGCCCAATCTCTCTTGGATGCATTCACCACTCAAATGAGTGAGGCCTTAATCTATTTGTTGGAGACTTCTACTTGACCACTTGTTTGGGGGTGATAAGGGGTTGCAACTTTGTGTCTGACTCTATACTTCTTCAATAAGCTCTCAAAAGCCCTGTTTATGAAATGAGACCCTCCATCGCTGATTACCACTCTTGGGACACCAAACCTAGAAGAAGATAGTCTTGAACAGCTTGATCACTACCTTTGCATCATTGGTGGGAGCAACTATAGCTTCTACCCACTTTGAGACATAATCAATAGCCACCAATATATAAGCATTACCTCCTTAAGGTAGGTTAAATGGACTCATAAAATCAATCACCCAGCAGTCAAATATCTCAATATGCAGGATTGGATTATGAGGCATTTCATTCCGCTTCCTGATGTTTCCTGCTCGTTGACATAGATCACATTTAGAAATATATGCTTGGGCATCCTTGAACATCGTTGGCCACCAAAACCCAGCTTGTGGAACCTTCTGAACTGTCTTGAATATTGTGAAATGACCCCCATATGCTGATCCGTGACAGTGTTCTAAACACCCCTTGAACTTTATCTTCTGCTATGCATCTTCTAAACAGCTCATCTTGTCCCCTCTTGCACAGGTAAGGTTCATCCCAAAAATAGTTGTTCACATCCCTGAAGAACTTTTTCCTTTGGTATGNAAAAATAGTTGTTCACATCCCTGAAGAACTTTTTCCTTTGGTATGTGTCCATGCTCTTGGGCACTTCTTTGACTACCAGGTAGTTTACCAAGTCTGCATACCAAGGCAAATCAGAACCAACAAGCTTAGTCTGATTTGGACAGCCAGAATGTTGAACTCACTGGTGAGTAGGCGAGTTGGCTGCTACTCGCTACAAGGTAAGCGAGTCGTGTAGGCGAGTTAAGCTGTCCCGTCTATTTTTCTTTTATTCTGATGACCATAAGCTGTTCTTCTGGCATTAAGTCATTTATAGGGATTGGATCATTCACCATCATCCTGGAGAGGTGATCTGCAACTCCATTCTCAACCCCTAGTTCATCAACAATCTCCATGTTAAATTCCTAGAGTAGCAGAATCCATCTCAAAAGCCTAGGCTTGGTGACTTTCTTCTTCATGAGATACTTTAAAGCTGAACTTCTCAAAGGCAAAGACCACTGCTAGCAACTCTTTTTCTGTCGTCACGTACTTGATATGTGCATCATCCAAGGTTCTACTCGCATAATAGATCACGTTCAACTTCTTATCCTTCTGCTGGCCCAAAACTGCTCCTACAACATAATCACTAGCATCACACATGATCTCAAATGGTAAATCCCAATCTGGAGCTTAGACTATAGGAGCTGACACCAATGTTTCCTTGATCTTTTTAAATGCTTCTAAACACTCATAATCGAACAAGAACTCTGCCTCTTTGCATAGTAGGCATGTGAGTGGTCTAGCTATCTTGGAAAAATCCTTTATGAATCTCCTATAAAACCAGCGTGTCCCAAGAAGCTCCTAACATCCTTAACCTTCTTAGGAGGCTGCAACTGAATCATCACATCAATTTTGGCTCTATCAACCTCAATACCCTTTGCTGAAACCTTATGACTCAAAACTATTCCTTCTTCAACCATGAAGTGACACTTCTCCCAATTCAGCACCAAGTTGGTTTCCATGCACCTGCTAAGAACCCTGCACAAGTTCGACAAACAAGAGGAGAAGGAAAAGCCACACACGGAGAAGTTATCCATGAATACTTCAATTGTCCACTTGATCAAATCTGAAATAATAGATGTCATGCAACGCTGAAATGTAGCAGGAGCATTACACAATCAAAAAGGCATACGTCTATAAGCAAAAGTTCCATATGGACAAGTAAAAGTAGTCTTTTCCTGATCATCCGGGTGTATAGGGATCTGAAAGAATCCATTATACCCATCAAGGAAACATTAATACCTACGATTTGCCAAACGTTTTACCATCTGATCTATGAAGGGTAATGGGAAATGGTCCTTTCTGGAAAAGGAATTGAGTCTCCTATAATCTATACACATCTTATGCCATTTAATTGTCTTAGTTGGTATGAGTTCATTCTTATCATTCCTAACCACAGTCATACCACCTTTCTTTGGAATACAATGCACAAGAGAGACCCACTTACTATCAGAAATAAGATAAATCACATCAGCATCTAACAACTTAAGAATCTCCTTTTTCATCACCTCTTTCAAATTTGGATTCAATCTCCTTTGGGGTTCAATGCTAGAGTGAGACTCATCCTCAAGATTTATCCTATGTGTATAGAAGCTAGGCGAGATTCCTCTAATGTCACATAGAGTATATCCTATAGCCTTTCTAAAATGCCTAAGAGCAGCCAATAGCATATCAAGTTGTTCATCATCCAATGCATCATTCACAATCATTGGATAAGTTTCATTAGGACATAAGAAAGCGTACCTTAGCCCAACTGGAAGTGGTTTGATCTCTACCTTAGGCGCTTTCAACTCGGACCAATCATCATTGGTATCAGAGATTGACGACTCAACCTGGTGTACAACGAGTTGCTGCTGTGATTGCAAAGGAGTGAGTGCCATATCCCGGTATTCTAAAGTATGGACTCCTGCTATAAATGCCTTGATCTCTGGACTTGTCTCTACTAACTCTTCTATTATAACTGTGCTTTTAACCGGTTTATGAGAATCCAAAATCTTATTGTAGAACTCAGCTTCTACTCTCAAATACCCATCACTAGTTGGCTTGGTCAAGGCTACTTGTAATTGATCCTCAGTTGCTAGTCCTCCAACAACTCATCAGCTAAGGCATTTATCTCCTAAATCCAAAACACTTGAGTCTCAATGGCTGGCTTCTTCATACTTTGCTGATACCAAATTTCATCCTTAGATCCTTTCCCAAATTCAACTCGATTTCTCCCCTTGGAACATTGATCACTGCGCCGGCTGTAGCTAATAATGACCTTCCAAAAACTAGCGGGTTCTTTGGCTCCTCATTCATGTCCAAAACAATGAAGTCTGTTGGTATATCAATGTTTCCAACTCGAAATGGCATATCTTCTAGTACACCATGGAGAATTCTCACCGATCTATCTGCTAGTATCAACGAAATCTTGCATGGCTTATACTCCTTAAATCCCAATCTTTCTGCTACTGATAAAGGCATAAGACTAATTGAAGCTTCAAGATCGCATAGACATCTGTCAAAAGATAGTGGACTACATGCACAAGGAATGGTGAATGTCCCGGGATCATCCTTCTTCTTAGGCGCAACTTTACTCTATATGATTGCACTAATCTCATGTGTGAGGACTACTATATCTTCGACATCCTTGGCCTTCTCCTTAACTGCATCTTCAAAAAATTTTGGAAAGGGGGCATTATCATGAGAGCATCCATGATGGGGACTTTGAGCTGAACATCTTGGGCTTGCTTGTTGAATAGAACTTTGTACTTGGCAGCAATGTCTTTTTAAAACCTCTAAGGAAAGGGTAATATGGGCTTGGTGGGTGACAGCATGAGGGAATTAACTGAATCTGGATTTTGATTCCCAGAAGACTCAACTCACTGTGGGCATCGAGTGAGACTGGCGAGGTAGCCCCTTATGTTGTGCTAAGGCGAAAATTCTTCTTGAAATTTCTGCACTCGCTCATCTATATGGCGAGTAGGCATGGCGAGTAGGCATGGCGAGTAGACTTCCTGGTGTTGAATTTTCAGTTGATGTCTAATCTAAGCCATCCTCCCCCACTTGAACAATGCTGTCCTCAGCATCACCAGTGTCCGTGGTGTGAAAAATCAGCTCACGGCGAGTTTTTGAGGTGATTGCTTGGTGATTCTCAACACATAGCAGCCTAGCATTCAACACTTCCAGTTTAATATTCAAATCATTGTATGATACATCTATTCGTGTGTTAACCTCGTTGAATTTCTACGCTAACTCCGCAACGGAGTTATTCTGACCCTGAAGTATCTCTTCTAGCAACTTGTATACATCGGGAGTGATTGGAGGAGTCGGGTGATGTGTCTCATATTTAGCCTAGTTTTCATCTTATTTTAGCATCATTTTCTAGCCATTTAGTTGCATCTCATGTCATTTTAGGTCCACATAGGGTCATTTTCATTCATTAGTGTCATTAGGCTTTGCATTTGCATTTTTTCTGGTTACTCGGTCTTTTTAGATGATTGAGACCTCACACTATGGAAATTGGAGCTAAAATGAAGAAGTTGGATGTTTGGAGAGTGGGACTATGTTTAGAAAGGAGAAGGCCCGGAGAAAAAGCCTGAAGAATTGGCTAAAACCGCGGATTGAAGAAATGCACAAGGTCTGGCCGCGACCGGACCCACGACTTGCATTGGTCGTGGGGACCTGTTACCAACCGTAAGCCATAGCCTAAAGCCGCAAGCCGTAGCCGTGACCAGACACGTGACCCGTAATGGTCGCAGGAAAGAATTGCTACCTGCAGGATGTGACTTCTCGATTTCTCCGCGACCCGTTTAGCGCGCAATCCTCATCCGGACGTGACTTCTCGACCGGACTCGTGGCCTGCACTAGTCGCGGGTCATGAAGCGAACATATGCGGCCTGCGGACACAAGACGTCTCTCAATCCGGCCGCGACCCGTTTCGCCCGCGACCACAAGACCCCTCGACCAAGCCGCGACCTCCACTGCCCGCGGACGCGACCACAAGAACATTATGCTTTGAACCTATTTTTTTAAAACCGCTTTGTCCCAGTTTAGTGGTCTGATTTCAGTGACTTAAAACCCCAACCCAAAGGGGTATAAATACATGGATGGACCATCAATGCATTATGCTTTTCATTATCAAAAGTTTTTAAGATCTAGCTATAGTTTTTTCTCTCTTTTCTCTCTAGAACATCTTTGAAGATTGTAGAGAATCAAACTTGGACATCCTCTTGGATGATCTATTTTCTGGGTCATTTTTTAATCAAATATCTCTTGTTTATTTCTCTAGCTATTTTCATTATGCTTAGCTATTATTGTTTGTTTGGTTTCAATATGTTCATGAGTGAGTAGTCTTCTAGAATGATTTAGGTTTTGGCTAGATCTAGGGCTTGGTTATGAATTTTTGATGCTTATGATAGTTAGAACCTTCTATCTAGGTGCTCTTAATGGATTTAGATGCTAGAAAGATCATCACCCGAGAGGTGTTTGATGAAATTCCCGAATGCCTATTTTAAGGATCTTTCTCCATAGCCATTGAGAGATGATGTTATGGGATTGATTGGTCATAGTGGACTTGATTGTAAATCATTTGGGAGACTTGATCTAACAAATGAGAGTTTAGTTGGGTCATTTCTCTTGAATAGTGACTAGTGTCATGAGAGTGGACTAGTCTAGCTTTGATTGTTTTGTTCCATGCCCTAGGTGGTGCATTCATTGTCTCCTTATTGCATCATTCATTCATTTACCATGTCTCTAGATCGATTGTCATTACCTAGATCATTCGCCTTTATCATATTGTTAGTCTCTTGCTCAATTTCGATTGCATTTTGCTTGCTTTAATCTTGTTTGCTTTGATTGTTGGTTTGGCTATGATTAGTTGCATTTGCTTGCTTCTTGTTTTGTTTGCTTCTTGTTTTAGTTTTTAGTTTTGCATTATCCATTTCTTCCATTGCTCTAGATTAACATAGTTCCTTGCATCTCTATTATTACAACCTCAACTCCTTTGGGTTCGAACCTCAAGTGCTTGATAATGACATGATTGTTTGAGCATTTGTTGATTATAAATTGTAATTGATCATTTTTTGAGTATGCAAATGCTCTCGCATCATCGGGATGAAAGTAGGATGAGTAGCATTTCTGTAGTTGTTGTTTGGCTTGTAGCTCCTTCCCTGCTTCTGTGCATAGCAAGCCTCCTCAAAGAGATTATCGGTTGCATCTTCAAAATGTTCTTCTTTGGAGATAGCATGTGCTGACTTGATTGTTGCGTTCAACAACTTGTCTAACTTATCATTTAGTAGCTGGAAATGTTTCTTGCTTGGTGAGCTCAATTCTTCCTCGTTTTTAACTGAACGATTATCCTCAGGTCCATATTGTCCATCAGCATGTGCAAGATTCTTAACAAGTTCCCAACCATCATCTATATCTTTGTTCAGAAAATTATTGTTGCTTGTTGTATCAAAGAATAGACGGTATTTATGGAGAATGCCTCGGTGGAACATATTGAGCAACGTGGAAGTGTCATAACCATGATGTGGGCATTGTGTCAGGTAAGTCTTGAAGCGTTCTCAAGATTCATAATATGACTCAGTTGGAAGCTGTGCAAAGCTGGAGATGGAGCTCCTAAGTTTGACGGTGCGAGAAGTAGAGAAAATTTTTCCTAGGAAGGCTGCTTTACATTCATCCCAAGTAGTAATGGTGCCTAGTGGCAAGTGTTTTTCCCATGATCTAGCTTTGTCCGTAAGTGAGAAGGGGAACAGTCAGAGTTTGAATGCGGCCTCACTAACTCCATTGATACTTGTAAGCCCGTAGAGACATTCGAACTCATGGAGGTGATCCAGGGGATCTTCATTTTGTAGACCACGAAATTGGTGGTTTGGACTATGGAAATCATATTACCTTTATCTCGAAGTTATTGCTTGTAACTTCAGGTTGTATGATCCCGGGGTGATAAATGTGGATACCAGGGACATCACAGGCTCCAATTATACGTTTAGGAGAGGTATCTAGTGTTCCCTCTAATGACTCTTCTGATCTAGTGTCGTCCATTGTACCCGACTAAACACTCAACCTCTGAATTATGTTGTATTAACCTAGAAACTGCAATCCCGAAGACTGAACTCGGACCCAGCAGATCGAGTGATGTAGGCGAGTGAGCAAAATCCAGGAAGCTGAGGGTGTGACTCGCTGTGTACAGGCTAGTAGGAAGAGCGAGTCATTTTGTACTCGCTGAATGTAGGCCAGTAAGCACAGTGAGTGACCTAAAACGCACCAAAAATAGAAAAATCCAGTGACACAAGTAATAGAGACTTGATCTTAGAGAGTGTAAGACCCTGAATATAGCAAACAAAACACTTAATTTGGTAACGGCGCCAATTTGATAACAAGATATTTTCACCCCTCTGTGTTATCAAATCCTCATAGTACTTGAGGTATCGAACCAATAAGCGTGTTACTAGTAATAAGGGTATTCTTAGGCTATCTAATTCAAGTGCAATCTAGTTTCAGAGAGAAAGCTCAAGCAAGCAAAACAGAGCAATGATCATAAAAACAGAGCGACGAATAGAAAACAGACCAATAACTAAAATTAAAATAAGATTGACTGAACTAAGCAATAAACAGAATGAGAAGGCTTCATGGGGAGCTTGGGTCAACAATGGGTGACTAACTTCTTATCCAACAACCTAATGGATGATCTCTAGGCCATAGATAACAACAGCAATCAGATTCATTCTCATGAAATCTAACATTTCCTTAGCTACAACCAAAGCCATTCTTATGGTGATCGCAGCAAGAGAATCATTAAGAACTATCTATCTAGCCTAACTAGCACCCTAAGCAACTAATTTCTTAGGCAAAAGGAGCAGATTCCAAGTCTAAGTTCTATCTTGCATTTCTACAAACACCTTGTGTGCATGAATGCATAAAATCAGATTTCACATAGCCAGAATGAAATATGCATTAAGTACACTTAGATTGGAGAGAAATCTAGCATGAAAAACCTTGGATAAGCAATCAGATCACTAGATCTACTAAGATCTAGCCCATCTCCTCAATTCCCCTAAGCTAACTACTCAATGTTCATGGAAATTAACTCAAACCTAGAAAACGAAATAAAGTACATGATTAGAAAGAGCATAGAAAGATAAGCAAGATTTATTAAACAAGCTGGAACTGAAACTCAATCAATCATTCAGGATCTAATAATTAAACCATGAACAAAAGAGAGAAAACTACAATTTCAATCCTCAAATCTGGAAAAATAAAATGTGGACTGTGTTTTTAGGGGTTAAAGGGTTATTTATAGTCCAAAAAGCCCAACTCTAGAGGAGTCAACGCGGAGAAAAGGTCAGCAAAATAAAATTCAGGAAAGCCAACTCGCTCTGACGGGGAGTTGGACAGGCGAGTAGGTGAAACTCCATCTTCTGAGTCGTCACTCGCCAGGGTTTTGGAGAGTCATGCAGGCAAGTCATGCATCTGAGTGTCTTGGAACAGGTTCACTCACAGGTCTACTCAGCAGGATGGCGAGTGAGGTGGGCGAGTGGTAGTTTTTCCAGCATAAATTCTTGACTCAGCCTGCGCAGCGAGTGGTGAGGGTGAGTGGTAATTTTCCCAGTATAAATTCTTAACTCGACCTGTTGGAGAGTGGTGAGGCCAAGTTGCATTAAATCTGGCACAATTCTGCTCCAAACCTGCGTTTCATCCTCAAGTCCAAGTCTATGATACTCCACACGTCCACTATGCTCCAAAATGATCTAAATAGCTCCAAAAGTACCTGAACAACTCCATATGCAACATGTATGCAATATGAACATAAAAAAGACTCTAAAATGATGAGAATGCTATGAATATGGATCCAATGTGAACTAAATAATGCTTCTAAATGTGCTAAAATGCAGACATATTACTAGTATGGCTCAAACAAAGATATTACTTTTTCCAAAGGTAGCCGACAAGGATGACTCGGTTGAGCAGGACAACGCCAAAGTAGAGCAAGCCGAGACTGGCACTTAGCTTTTCTTTTTGTAAAAATATATTCTTTCCCCTTTTACAGGATATTTGTAAAAACATTGCCTTTAATTTTGAATGTATGATATTTTGCAATTTTTCCCTCTTTGATCTGGAAAATTTTGGAGTTTCATTCAATGAGGTTTTAAGACTCAATTAGTTATGATTAGGATCATTGGCTTTGATGGAGTTAAGTTGACTCGGCTTACATTCGTGCGAGTTTTACGTTTTTGAGCGAGATTTTAAGACTCGGCGAGATTTAGACTCGGCTTAGTTTGTGCGAGGTTTTTGACTTGGCTAAATACGAGCGAGATCTTAGGGACTCAGTGAGGTTTAGACTCATCTTGAATTGTGCGAGGTTTACGACTCAGCTAAATATGAGCGAGATTTTAAGGACTCGGCGAGATTTTGGACTCGGCTTAGATATGAGCGAGAGTTTAGGGACTCAACGAGATTTAAATGACTCGGCTTTAGTTGTGTGAGGTTTTAAGATCTGGTTTAGATATAAGCGAGATTATAAGGACTCGGTGAGATTTAAAACTCGGCTTTAAATGAAATTATTTCTGCTTTCGCCAAAGATTTTATAGAATAGTTTGGTGAGTCTTTAACTCGGCGAGATTTTAAGACTTGGCTTCTGACAATATCTGTTTAAATCTATGTGAGAATTAGATCCCGTATTTTGTTTACGAGAACTAAGTCTCGGTTTTGAAGTTTGCAAGAAACTAGATCTCAGCTTTTGTGGGGTTTGAGACTTAGCATTATTATTAACGAAAATTTTGTCTCGGCGAGGTTTTAAGGCTCGGCTTATAGAATGGGATTTTTCAATCCGGTGAGGTTTTAAGACTCGGCTTTAAGGTTTTAAGACTCGGTTTATACAGTGGGATTTTTCGACCCGGCGAGATTTTAAGACTCGGCTTATAAAGTGGGGTTTTTCGGCCCGGTTAGGTTTTAAGACTCGACTTTGAGTATTTTTTGAGAATTTGATCTCGGAAAATTCGGTGTGAAAGTATGTAGAGTTGTACTCTGTTTCTCGAGAATTTGATCTCGTCTTTTTCGGGAGCTAGGGTGTAACCCTTTTTTTTTTTTGCCAGACCCGAGATGAGAACTTATAAAAAATTTTATTTAGTTTTAACTGCACCCGAAAGCTACCTACGTACCGTATAAGGATCAAGCCAAGACGTAGTTCTGATTAGATAATTAAGTAGATGAGGATGCGTCAAGTAACACATATAAGTCGCCGAGTTGGCGTGTCTTCACTAGTAATACCGCTTCAGGTTGATGGAGTTCTAACTTCGTGGGATCATCTCTCCTTCCATAGTCGTGATCTTGTAGACTCCTGGTTTTACGATTTTGCAGATGATATATTGTCCTTCCGAGTTGGCGCTGAGTTTACCGGCGTTGAGTTCAGCCATGTTTTCAAACACTTTTTGGAGTATTAGATCTCCTACTGCAAAGTCTCTTCCACGAACTTTCTTATTATAGTACTTTGCCGCTTGGTGTTGATAGTTTTGCACACGGAGAAGTGCTTCGTTGCTTTTTTCCTCCAAGTTGTCGATGCTAGTTTCCATTGCTTCATTGTTTCAATTTCCGTCTTCGAGAAAACGTTCTTGAAGCAAAGTGGTACCACTATCTCTATTGGGGCCATTGCTTCCATTCCGTGAGAAAGAAAGAAAGGGGTTCGTCCAGTTGAGCGTATCAGTATTGTCCGATGTGACCATAATATGCCATCCAACTCAGAAGCCCTATTTCCTTTCTTTTCTGGAAACCTTTTCTTTATTCCATCTATGATCTACTTGTTCGTTGCCTCTGCTTGTCTGTTTCCTTGTGGGTTTCGAGGAGTAGATTTGCTCACTCAGATGTTCCACCTGGAATAAAAGTTAGTGAACTTTACCAAGATTAACTGAGATATGTTGTCTGTTACAATCTCATAAGGTAGCCAATGTCGGTAGATGATGTTCTTCCACACAAACTTGACTACGTCTCTGTTTTTGATGTGTGAAGGTAGCCCATCTCATAAGGTAGCCCATGTTGACAGATGACAAGCATGAAGTGTTTTTGCCGAGATGATGGTAACGGTCCGACTATATCCATTGCCCATTGCATAAACAGATATGGCATAACTGCTGAAGTTAGTTCTTCAGTCGGGGCATGGATGATGTGCCTATGTCATTGACATCTGTCGCACTTGGCTGCTTATTATGCATAATCATTTGTCATTGTCGGCCAATAATACCCGAGAGTTCGGATTTTGTGCCCGAGTGATCTTTCGCTATTGTGATTTCGACCAGCTCCATCAAGTGTCTACTTAATGATTTCGTTGACCTCGTCACTGTGGATGCAAGTAAGGAGGATTATGTTTGTACTTTGTCGATACAACTTTCCATTGACTTGGGCATAGAAAGCTCACTTGGCCTTGAGTCGGCATGATGCCCATCTGTCTTATGGCATTTCTCCATCCATAATGTACGCAAGGATCTCGTTTCGCCAATCGATCTTCTATTCGTTGGGCTGTTTAATTTCTAGCATTTCGGTGTCAGAGTCATCAGGAGTATAAGTAATTACTGAGATGAGTTCAACATCTCCTTTCAATAAGCTTATACTCAGTTGGTATATACTTTCAACTGGTATTATCCGCCTCTGAACGGGATCTGTCATGGACGCGAGAGCTGCTAAGGCGTCAGCTGAAGTGTTCTCAGATCGGGATTTCTTGTTTACTTTGAATTTCAGATCCTTTGTCAACTCTTTGATGACTTTGAGGTATGCTTCCATCCGATCGTTCTTTGTATCATAGCTTTGTTTACTTGGTTGACTACCAGTTGGGAATCACAATAAGATTCGACTTTGGTTGCTCCAATATCTTTGGCCAGTCTGATCCCTGTGATCAATGCTTCGTATTTCGCCTCGTTGTTGGATGCTAGAAAAGCAATTCAGAATGATTACTCCAATATTTCTCCTATCGGGCTCTCAAGTCGAATTCCGACTCCTGAGCCGTGTTGTGATGATGATCCGTCAACGTGAAGCATCAAAGTTCGAAGAACTTTATCTGACTCTAAAGGTTCCAAGTCAGGAGCCAGCTCAATTAGAAAGTAAAACAGTACTTGAGACTTTGCACTTGTTCTTCCTTTAAACTTGATATTGTATTCACTTAACTCGATAGCCCACTTGGTGAATCTTCCTGAATGATTTGGACTATGTAGTATGGTGTGTAGCAGGTGGTTTGTTAACATAATAATGGTGTGAGACAAAAAGTAAGGTCTTAACTTCCTTGCCGAGATTATTACTTCTAGCGCGATTTTCTCCGTAGTTAAGTATCTGGATTCGGCCCCATCTAAAGACTTGCTTGTGTAGAAAATTGGGTGCTGAGTTCCTCTGTCATCTCGAACTAGCACGTTACTCACTGTTGATGCTGATACTGCAATATATAAGTATAGTGGTTCTCTGTCTTCAGGTTTCGCAACAATTAGCGGAGTAGAAATATACTCTTTTAATTCGGAAAAGGCATTCTCGCACTTTTTATCCCACTTAAATTCTTTATTTCCGCGCAACAAGTTGTAGAATGGAAGACACTTACCTGTTGAGCGCGATATGAACCAGTTTAGGGCGGTTATTCGGCTGGTTAGCCTTTGAACTTCTGTTTTGTTCTTCGGAGAGGTAGTTCTTGGATAGCCTTAATCTGTTTTAGGTTTGCTTCGATTCCCCTTTGAGTGACTATGTAGCCGAGAAATTCTCTCGAGGTTACTCTGAAGGTGCACTTTTCCGGATTGAGCTTCATATGATACTCGTTCAAGGTTTGAAAACAATGTGCTAGATGGTTGATGTGATCTTCTGCTTTCAGAGACTTGACTAGCATGTTGTCTATGTAAACTTCCATTGTTTGTCCGAGTTGATATGCAAACATCTTGTTGACCAATCGCTGGTAAGTCGCTCCGGCATTCTTCAAACCGAATGACATCACTTTATAGCAATAAGTTCCTCGCTCTGTGATAAACGAAGTTTTCTCCATGTCGTCAGAATGCATCCGAATTTGATTATATCCTGAGAAGGCATCCATAAATGAAAGGAGTTCGTTTCCAGCAGTTGCTTGTCGATATTTGGTAGTGGAAAACTATCCTTTGGACAAGCTTTATTGAAGTCGATGAAGTCCACACATACTCGCTACTTTCCGTTCTTCTTAGGAACAACTACCAGATTATCTAGCCATTCCATAAATTGAACTTCGACGATTGACCCAACTTCGGTTAGCAAATTGACTTCATTAATTACAGCCTTTGTCCTTTCAAGCCCTAGCTTTCTTTGTTTTTGCTTGATGGGCTTGTAAGTCGGATCAACATTTAATATGTGGCTTGCAATCTTCGGATTAATTCCAAGTATATCTTTGACTGTCCATGCAAATATTGTTATGTTTTGTTCCAGAAGTTGAATCAACTTGTCTCGAATCGACTTACTCAAGTTGACCCCAATGTTGACACATTTAGACGAGTCTGTTTGGTTGATATTGACGAGTTGGATGCTAGATTGGTTAAGCTTTTCTAAAACGGGAGGTTTTAACAATGCTTTGCTTTTCGTAATTTGTCCGAGACATCTTTTAATCTACTTGAAGCGTACAAACTCCTTCACTTGTCGGTATCTTCACATACTGATGGTAGCTTGACGGGATCGCTTTCATCATGTGAATCTAAGGTGTTCCAAGGATCATATTATAGATTGGCAGTTTATCTACCACCAAGAACTTGATCCATCTTGTAATTCCGGCAACTCGTACTTATAGTTTTGATTGTATTTATCGTACTTTTGTCGAACGCAGTCAGCATTCTCTCCACTGGTTTGAGTCGTGCATCTGGTAAGGCCATCTTATCCAACATCTCCTTAAATATTAGATTTACTGAGCTGCCTATATCGATGAGAATCCGAGATACGTCGTAGTCAGCTACTCGTAAGTTTACGACTAGCGGGTTGTTTTATGGGAAACTTACTCCTTCGACATCCTTGGCGGTGAATGTAACTTCTGAATCAATCGGTCCTAAGCTCTCTTCGACTAGATCTAGGTTCACTGCTGCTACACCCTATGGCTTGTACCTCTTGATCGATCTTATAGTGTCTATACAGAATTGTAATCCTCCCATGATTACATTGACTTCCACTCTTGAGGATCCTGATTCTTTGGTCTCCCTGTCCTGTTTTTGTCGTTTTGGTTTTTCTTTGGCACTACCGTCTTGGTTTACCGCTTTGTAAGCTGCTTCTCGCAACTCGGATTCTTTTCGTTTCTGCACTTTGAACTTTTAAGTCTCTTCTTCTGAGAGATTCAACTCTCCTTTGTTGAACTTCTCGAATTCTTTGTTTGCACTTCAAAGTGGAATGACCGGTCCTATTGTGAAAGGCACAATATTCACTTCGATTATAAGTGTTGTTGAATGACTTCTTACGAGCTGGGATGTCAGTTTCGCCGACTTAAAAAGCTGCCACCGAGACCGTTTTTCCTCTGTTATTATGTTGTCTCGGCTCGTGATATTCTTCTTTCGACTCCTTAACTCTTGAGTCTTGATGAATTTTCTGAGTTCTAGCGAGGATTTGCTTTTCCTCCACGTAGTCTGCATGCCTTGCTGCTCTACAAAGGGCATCCGAGATTGTACTGGGCCGGTCTCCGAAAATATCTCTTTTCAAGGCCTCATATGTAACCATCATGGTTCTTAGAGCCTTAATAGCCATGTTGTCACTGACTTTTACTTTACCTTAAATCATTCGAGATATGACTTTAGAGATTCGTCTAACCCTTGTTTCAAAGGCCGCAACTCCGCTTTAGAAGTGTCTTGGTTAACGAATAGGGCGTATTGCTTCATGAACAACTCTGTAAGTTGATTGAAGCTCTCGATCAATCAAGTTGGTAACTTGGTGAACCACACCAGGGCATCGCTGGTTAGGCTCTCAGCGAAGAGTTGGCAGTAAGCCGCGTCCTCCTGGTCAGGATTGTAAGTTGTCCCGTTCATCATGACATTGAAAACGCTCATGAATTCAATCGGATCAATGGTCCCATCGTATGTAGGATACCTTATTCTTGGTCCTCAGTTTACTGAGATCTTTTTTAGTCTTGGCGCGAAGGGCAAGTTTTGAGCTTGGGCTAAGATTCGCTCAATCTCCGGTGCCAAGCTGGTAGCTTGATGGAATTGAGACCTCATGTCCTCCATCATTCTATATGACTGCTGCATCCATTGTAGTCGGCGCTTGTTGCCCTGACGCGTTCTAAGTTGTAGATTGCCCTGGTCCTGTCACATTGGTCGGTTGTGTACTCGGCACTACTCCAAACAGATTTCTCTGGATGCTAGCCACTATTTTTCCATTTGTCCTGTTATTTTACATAGACGGGAGGCTACTTTTGTTTAGCCGAGACTCAATTCTGTCGAATCTTTTCGAGTTTCTTCGAGCAAAAGCCTCAAATTGCGCTATCATGTTGCACACTAAATTTTTGATTGAAAGTGGTCCTTGAGGTGGACCGAGTAGGACAGCAACTTCTCGAAAGTTTTCTCGATTCTCCTCCTGAGATTAAACAGAGTTCAAAGACGATCCGAGAGTTGGAACAATGTTTTCTTGGAGGTTAAGTTCCCTCCTTTCGGGTGAGCTGATGGTTACTTCGTCTTCAACCATCTTTCGTTTTGCGTGCACTCCTTGTTCTTGTGTAAAGAATTCCTCTAATGTCTTCCCTACAGACGGCACCAACTATCCAAACCGGGTCTAGCACAAAGGGCTAAATCTGAAATTCTGATAAAAAAGAGGGAAGATTGGGTAAGGATTCTTGAGAGCTTTAAAGAAAAGAAGTGTATTGCAAAGAAGAAGATGGATGTCGAGTACAGCTTGTTAGCTTAGTGTGTGTTTCTTTTACAACACTTTTCACTTTTCAGCATTTTAGATAACTTTATTGTATAATTTAATATGCACATACATTTTGTCATTATTATAAAAATTCAATGAAATGTAATTAAAATTTTAATCTTATATTTTTTTATGACAAAAATTAAAATAATTATCTATTATATAATTTTTTTACCATTTATAAAAGGCAAATATTACTTAAGTCACTTACCATTTTTTATAAATTATTATGAAACAAATAATTTTCATTTATTACTAAAATATTTTTGATCATGTTTTTTTAAAATTAATTATGAAAATGTAATAAAAATACATAATTTATTTACTTAAATAGTATTTAATAATGCAAATGGCCTTTACCCTAGTGGCAGGTGGTAAGTCCACTAAAGGTATGCGCACTTGCATGTCGAGGGATCGAGTTCCGCCGCTTACATTATGCAGAAACTTGTTTAATAGATCGGTTAGTTGTGATCCAATATTGACAAAAAAAATAGTATTTAATAATATAGAATTGAATGGTAAAAAATCGAGATTTATTTATGGTAAATACAAATTAAAATTTTCGTAATGATGTTTAAACATAGCAATACTTAAAAACAACATTTATTAACTAATACAATTTATTGTATCATAATAATATATTAGGATAGTAGCTGAGCGCGGGTTATATAATGTCTTTAAAATTATTGAATTGTGCTTATTTTGTGATTTGATGGTTATTGCAGGTTATATAATGTCTTTGAAATTATTGAATTGTGCTTATTTTTTGATTTGGTGGTATGAAATGGTTATTATATACATGATTTGGTGGTAAGGGTTGTAATGCTTTCTCGTTTCAACAAAGTTGTAATTAACTTACAACAAAATCACTAAATACATATAAGTGTAAGACCAAATATAAAAAATAATTTTATTTAACGTGTTCATCAATATAAATCTACTTAACATTAAGGATGTAATTTAAAAAATTTTAAAGAATGAAACTTTTCCGAAAGCTGTAATCGTTGCAATACTCTTGTTACCAGACTTATGGTGGGCCTTTTTTGTAAGTAGAACCAAAAGGCCCACAATAAAATTGTTGGACTATATTCTATGGTAGAAGCTTTTATTAAAAAAAATTGTATATAATTTGCATTCAAAAGGCCAGCAAAACAAAGTTAACAAAGCATGTAAATTAAACAAAAAATGGGCCTATTAAAAAGCCTTCGAAATGATTCCTTCCTCGTTTTGGTTAGAGCTAAGGTCGTGTTCGAAGTGAAAGGAAAAATGTAAAAGACAAACAGAGCTATCACACAAAATTTTCACAATGATGAACTTATGTAGAACCACCGAAAAGATGCATCAGCTGATTAGTGACTCAATAGGTCTGCCAATAACTATATCATATGGAGCGATAATTTCCTCAACATCTGGCAGCCTTCAATCTGAGATTTAGGTAAGCAAGACTTCAAGATCTAAATATACGATTGATGATTTCATTTTTTTTTTTCGGGTGAAGATTGAATTTAAAATCATAGACGTTATCTTCATCTTGGCAGAAAAAAAAGGAACCATAAAGCTGTCGATTCGAATTAACACAAACAAATAGAAATCAAGATCTTAAGCATTTACAGATACAGCAGTATGTCTAGGTGATTCTATACTTCTTAACTACTGGAATCTGATAACAGAAGGCAAAATAATTTTAAGTTTCCTGAATCCAATTCGTTTCTTTTGAAATAAGTTATAGAATACAATTTGTAGCTTAAACCCTTATTCAAAATAATTATGTGCTTACCTATTGTAGGGAATGTGAATTGAAGATGCGGTAATCTAATACTCAAAAACCTGATAATTAGGTCAAAGTAAAATCCATTCATCTAAAATGACCAATATTGCTAGGAAAACAGAGAATAATTTTTATAGGCATCATATGTATTTTAGTATTCATAGCACTATATATGTACCTTTGTCTACTTCCCTGCAGATTTAAAAACACTGGTGACTAAAGATCACAAAGACATATGTGTGTGATTACAATACGAATTGGAGATCCAAAATGAAAAGGTAAGTGTTCCCCTGCAGCTGCTTGAATATGAAGTTTATGTTAGTTTAGATATCGGAATTTGATTACATATAGTTATATTTTTAAAAAGAAAAAAATTTGAGCACAGTATCTTGATATAAACATGTTCAATAAGATATTCTAATAATGATAACTAATTTTTTGCAGATTCAAAAATTTCAGTATAAAAAGCAAAAGGAAAATCTGAAAAATGAAAATCAAATGTGGTAAGGATATGAAACGAAAACAACAAAAAGGAATGTCTTTGGAGTATATGTAATTAATTTCAATTCCATTTTTCTTGCTTAATTTGTATAAACTGAGGTATCTTATTTTGTTGGTTTAAATTAATACATTATATCTCTCTCCAGATTATAACGCGATGCCATAAGGATAGAAGTGAAACAATCGGACTACACAGTACCTGAGTTGAAAACCAATAGGTCAGTTATCTCCATTGTGGTCAAAATTTTGTTTGCGTATGCAAAGTCGGTAAAATTTTAAATATAGATGCTGTTCATACTAATTGTTGTTAGCTTTGAAATGACTCATAAATATATAAACTTACCGGTAAAAAAAATTTATAACAAAGTTTTAAATAAATAACTTAATAAAACCAGTACTGATTTGAAATCAAGAAGAGTGAAAGCATTACAAGTACATAAGAAAATACAGTAAACTAAACAATAATATAAATTTCTACCTAACATTAATAAACACCTCCTTGAAAACAACATTTCTTGTCTTACTCTCTGTTTTTCCTCTCTTGTCAATTATTAGAATCTTTAGACCTCTCTTAGAATTAACCCTAGACAATGCAACATAAAGCTATCCATGGGAAAAAACAGGTTTAGGCAAATAGATCCCAACATGTTTAAGAGTATGTCCCTGATTCTTGTTTATAGTGATAGCAAATGAAATTGTTAGTGAGAACTGTCTTCTCATTTTGAATTGAATTTTAGAATCCGAAGGTGAGATAACCATTCTTGGTATTAAAACTTTTTCACTTATCATATTCCCTATTAGAATTTTTGCTTCTAGAACATGATCTGCCATCTGAGTTATCTATAGTCTAGTACCATTGCACAAACCACCACTCGGATCAATATTTCTTAATAACATCATGGGACATCCTACTTTAAGACGTATAGAATGATTAGGTAGTCCAGAAGCTATGAGTTATTCAAAAAATCAGGGAAATACACTAGATTATTCAATGATTTCTGATCTATAGGGTCTATGATATCACTACTCAGATAGGTTCTATCCTCACCTGCATTTGAAGTTCTTAACTTGTAATTTTCGTGGTTTAAGAGTAATGATGTAAACCGAGATAAAACAAATTGTGGATATTAGATGTATATAAAACTAACCATTTAATCTATCAAGCAATAGGTTGTTAATGGTGTTAACATCATCATTATTAGGACACAGAATTGCCCTTTCCTCAAACCATTGAGCTGTTTGATATTCTAAAAGACCATATCTGTAACAAGCTTCTATTATATATTCAATAGGATCTGAAACCTTATCAATTAGAAGCTCTTCCGATATGTATGTCTCAGCAATACCATCATTAGGCATAGAAAGTCTCCCATTGCCTACAGCTAGTAACCAATCTGAAAACTCCTCTATTTCTTGTTTCTCATGGTCACTAATGTCAGCCAATAACCTCATGTTCTTACTCAATTCCAAAACTTTCAGTCTTCCCATAGATAAGATGAATTGATAGTAGAGAACACAGTTTCTTGCCTTCCTCCACCACTGACCACTGGCAAAATTTGTCTGAAATCACCACCAAGGACCACTACTTTGCCACCAAAATGTTTATTCTCTGGATGTCTAACTATATCTTTAATACTTCTGTCCAGCACTTCAAAACAATACTTGTTGGGCATTGGAGCCTCATCCCAAATAATTAGCTTAGTTTCATTTAGCAAATCTCTGACATCAAAGCCTCTTGAGAAGGAACATGTGCTAGACTCATCGACATTAATTGGGATACTAAATCTAGAGTGAGCAGTTCTTCCGCCATCTAAAAGAAGTGCAGCTATTCCACTCGATGACACGTTAAGAACTATATCCCATCTTGATCTTATTGCAGCTGACAATAGTTTCCATAAAAATGTTTTCCTGGTTCCACCGAAGCCAGAAACAAAAAATAATCCACCTCTGTCATTTAAACAACATCAAGAATTTCATCAAAAATATTCCTTTGTTCCGGGTTAGCCTTTGGTAACCATTCGTCAAGATACCGATGCTGTTCAGCTCGGTTGTAATTTCTTTCATCGATAATTAAGTGATTTACACAATCACTTTAAGAAGCGACAAACTGTGGCATGTTTGGATAACGATCAAGTGAGGTTCCATGACTCGCGAGCTATTTTTCTACTTCTTGAAGAGTGTATTTCTTTTTTTCAGCAGCACTTAACTCTAAAACTGTAAAAATATTTGATTTTATTAAAACACTTGTTTACATACAATAAATCATATAGTATAGACTGGGAATTAACGTAATCTTGCAAACCTAGATTGTTCTTCTCTTTTTGTAGCTTGTAAGTTATATCATCCGACAAAAACATCGATGTCCTATCCCAAACTTGAGATAAGCAAATTGACAAATAACCTTCTAGTTTGATGTGCAGAGGATATTAAACTTGCTTCCTCAATAGCTGCAATGTACTCCCTATCATCATCTAGGAGCCCTAATGCAAAACATGCATCCCGATATGTCTCATGAACATCACCATTAACTATTTTCAAATCTTTCAAACTCGTAGGACCTCTTTTATGTCCCAATAGCATTCTCAGATAATATGCTTCTTCTATCTTCTTTGAAACATAGTTAATTCTTCCAACTGCAAAACTTTTTTTTTGTCTTCTTTTAAATACCTTTCTCTTTTGATCCCATGTATAGAAATTGGGTATTTCCTCATATAACAGTGATGTAGCCTTCACATCAGTCTTGTTTAGATTAAACCAAGCCAAAAATTGTGTTCTTCCTTCTTCATATTTACCAATTACAACATCAGTTGTGTCGTCTTCCTCGTAGTAAACCGGTTGCTTGCCTTCCTCGTGAAAAAACAATTTAACTGTCGGAGTAGATCTGAAGTGAATATCATTACTAAGATTCTCCACACAGCTTCAGATGCAGATTCGTACCTTGTGAAAAGAAAATCAATAAATAGATAAGCACATAATACATAAATTGTAGATACACAAAAAGTTAATTAACTTAAATATGCAATAATTGATTAAAGCTGGTCTTTTGAGTGATCAATGTTGTATTGTTATGTGTTTAAACTAAGTTATCTATTTTGTATGTTTGTTTGCAGGTTGTAACATGTGGAAGTATCCCACTTGAATACCAAGTTGTGTTTATGTATCCACGATATTGTATGAGTACAAAGGTTTTTGTGGAAAATCAGCTAACCCGAAATATAGATGATTCTCTTGGGGATCCCGACATGCTGAGGTTTAGATAACTTTTATTATATTCTCCTCTGGTTCAAGAGATTTAAGCGTCATGCCGAGATCACAGAGATATGTGTCAGACTTTTACATCTCGGATTTCCAATCCAGATTTCGAGCGGTTGCTAGCAGGATATGGATCAAAAGTTTCTCTGTTTGTCAAACAGGCAATAGTAGCTAATGTTACCTGCCAAACTAAGGATTTAAGCGTCAAACAGGCAATAATAGCTAATGTTACCTCTCAAACTAAGGATTTAAGCTTTATACAATGGTTGGTGAATGGCAACCTTTCCAATGATAATTGTTTTATGCGTCTCAAAGAAGGTATGCAATTTCTAACATATGCATCATATGATTTTAAAACTGCTGCTCTTCTTCATCGTTTTGATAGAAATAAGTACAAAGAGTACTTCTAATAACCTTTTACTACTTAGAGTCACTACTTAAATCTTAGAAAAGTGAGTTTTACCTAACTTACCTAATTTTTTAGAACCTCTGATTTCAACATAATGGTAACTATACCACCATTGACTTTTATCCTTGCCTTATGGATTTTTCTCCCTAGTTAAGAGTAAGGAAACATAAAAGTTGGTTAGACCTAAAGTTACTGTATTTTTGTTCAAAGGAAGTAACTTTTGTTGCTTTTAACACTTCACTTAAAGTATATGAGATTAATTCAAAGGATGTTAATTGACTTAAATTTGCAATAATTGATTGAATTAGTAAAATGAAAGATTCCATTGTGTATATCGCTGTTAGAAAAGCATAATAATACGTAAGTATATAAAATCAAAGATAAGAACTAATTCACTTAAATATATTTTAACGTGTTTTAAAAGTACCAGAAATTGTCTTCCCAAACATTTGCTTTTTAGTCAAATCATCCAATAAGGTGTCGAACTCTATCTTGAATATCTTTGAAATGATGTTAGGTTTGTCATCAGATTTCAAGTTTCGTTCCTCAACAAACCTAGTGAATTCTGGCCACTTAGGGTTACATGGGAATGTATGAATAGCTCTGGATAACCAAACCCCTTGCATTTAGCCATAACATCCAAATAATTGGACCTCATATATCTTGGACTTCTTGTAAAAGATTTCGGAATTGCAACACTTTTACCATGGTTGCTCTGAACTGCCAGAAGCTTTAGCTTCTTTCACTCTTTCTATAGTAGTACTCCTCAACTTTTTTTGGTTTTTAGTCACAAATCTAAGTTGTTTTGACTCAATCATAGTGTAACAATCTACAACAAACTGTTGGAGCAAACGCTTAGATCTTAGGGGAATGTTCTTCTCAAATACCCTTTCCTGAATTCTGAAAGCAAACCATTGTCTCACACTTATGTTTTGGTTAGTCTTCGTACCTTTGTTAGTCGTTTTCCCTTTTGTATTCCAACTCTGAATCCTTCTTCTCCATTAATGAATACGATAAGATATTATAAAGCCAAATACGAAGGGTGTAGTTCATCTACCCTTTTCAACGTTCTCGACATTTCCTCGAGCACAATATCATGCTTATCCATATTCTCCACAAAATCATTGGGAATTAAGGCAGCACACTCAGAATTTCTGCCCTAAATTTGTTTATGGGCTTTGTCTTAACATCAAATTTCCCTTTGCTGTTACGAAAAACAAAAAATATTATTCGATATCACCCACTTAAAGGCAGTAATTAAGAAAACAATTATAAAGTCACAAACCTCATAACGTTCAGTCGGTTCTGAATCTCATTTTCGGTGTCAACAATATACATTTGTGAGTATTTTGCATAGTCACCCGGTTTTGGTTTCAAAAAACCCATAAGATGGTAATTTTGACCTTGCAAACCAAACATTTGAATCCCTAAAGAATGGTAACTTAACTTGTCCTTGCAAACAACATCCCGAGTAATTTGGTTTTGATGACTGGCTCCTCTTGTTGGTCCGTTGAGCGTACCAAAGAGAGCGCCACAAAATTTATAGATGTAAATTGGATCACCTTGGTCATTGTAACCTGCAAATGGATCTGACTTGTTATTACAAATACCAAAAACATACTATACGTACATTCTTTGATGCAAATAGTAACCTTTATTGTTATTATGGTTTGGCGTCTTTGGATTGGATGAAGAGGGTTTGAGTTTGCAAACGATTCTTGTTCATTTGGTCCAAATATATTAGTAACAATTTTATCTATCTCTATTAAGAGATTAGTTCTTAGCTTTGCGTCTGCTAATTGGTCATCTTCAACTTCTGGTTGTTGATCATTTTCAAATTCATCATAGTCTGATTGGTCATATACATCATCTTGTGTAGAGCAATCATATTCTAGAACATCTTTACAGACCATTGACTCTACATATAGGAAGTAGCAATCATGCAGTATATTAAATTTGGTCAACATACTTCAATAAAGAGTTAAATTGTGAAAACGTTTTTACCTCTGTCAGGGACATCATTTTCAGAGTTTTCTGAATCTTGGTTGAAGTCCATGACTTTCTGAAGAATCTGGTACTACTGAGATTAAAAGTTACAAAACGTTATAAGTCTCACATTGCTTACAATTGTAGATGGAGGTAGTTAATATATTCAAAGACTTACAAATTGACTTTAATGGTGGCTTTGATGAAGATGTGTTACGTAGAGACCCGAGTCAGTTTGTTTTCCAGGATATATTAGAACACTTTCAGAACTACTTATGCTTCTCCACTAAACGTGTTTATGTGTTCAGGTTTTTAGGGAACAAAAATTTAAAGTTTTTAGACTTAAAACTTTTTGGAGGAAAGTTGTACATATAACTGTCAATGACTTTTAGTTAAATCCGTATTTTAAATTTAATAGTTCGTATAATTAATATGTTTTTTTAATAATTTATCTAAATTTATAATCTATCAAAAATGTTTCTTAAACCTTCACTATCAAAAATGTTTCCAAGCCTTAGCATATGATGGGTGTGTAATCTCTCCGTTTGAATTATGTTCA
>OVAX01002849.1:0-25103 GCA_900406405.1 Lepidium africanum | reverse complement strand
ACCAACCGAGTCGTGTTGCTCTGCTGTTGTCTCACTTGGTCGTCCTTGTCTTTGCCTCCTTGCCAATGGACCTCCTCTCTCTGGCATTGACCGCTCCATGGCTCTTCAGCTTCCTCAGAGATGCTCTGCTAACTTTCCTCCCTGCGATATCATTAACTAGCAAGGGCATATCATCTTTCTTTCTTTCTTTCCATTTACCTTTTATTCTAATAAACTCTCTGTTTGGTGTCGTTATGTCCCACACTTCCAAAACATTAATAAAATTATGATAATCAAATCGAAGTCTTATTCATTTCCAGTAAACGATCCATTGTATCCCAACTAATATTTCTGTCAAAGAGAGTCTATTTGCACTCTGGAGTTTTCTTAGAGAAGAAAGAACGCATATCCAATCCATACCAACATTTCAATATATCAGCAATCTAAAAACTTCAACATATTTTTTATAGAAAAGCAAAGCCCAGCTGAGGCTGGGATGATAGAAAGCTCATGATTGTGCATCGATTAATCCTTAGTAATACGCTTTCCTGGGATTTCCCTGTAACAGAGAAAGTGAGGCAAAAGGTTGGCAAAAGAAGTGCAATTAAAAAATGAATGGAGCTAAAGATAGTGAAAGTACCAGTGGATTGGGTCTGTGTTTGTAACCCAACATCATTCGCTTCTTGTACTGCTCGTATATATCATCCTCAGGCTTAACCTCTCCAGGAGCAGAAGCCCCAACTCCCAAGTTGTTTGTCTTTATATCGCCTGCCATTATAGGGTCTGCCATACCCTTTCTGGAGCTTCCTATACCTTCACCTGTAATACACTCCTCCAATTTTCTAAGCTCCTCGTCTCACACAAGATACAGAAAGTAACAAGGGCACAAGTTTACAGATAGAATGAAGCAAGTAAGCACCTTCTTTCCAACCCATTTTTGACAACAGTTTATGTCCAACATTATCTGCTTGGATCTTAGCCTTCTCAGCAGCCTCCTTTGTGGCTTTTTGTGCAGCTGCATCATTGCACTTTGCAAGGAACTTATCTAGCTCTTCAACTGGGATATAATCACCCATGTGATGACCTCTCTTCCCAGGGTCTGTGGAGGGAGTTGCTAAAATCAAACGTTGCACAGTAAGACATCACAGCTGCCTAAAACCAGAAATATCAATAGGATTCATTCTTACCAGATGGGCCTTGAAGTGACGCTGGTGGGGGCATTTCATCTTTTGACTGTCTAGGACGCCTCATCTTCTCTTCTTCGGCTGCCTTCTTCATGTAAAACTCCATCATTGATATAGGGTCTGCAGCCCTCGGCCCACTAAAAGAGTCACCTGCAACTTAGACACATGTAAACCACAATCAAAGCTAGATGCTAATCGTACGAGGAGATGATGCAGATAAAACGCTAACATACTGTTGCTAGGTCTTGTAATTGAAGTCTGGACGGATTTAGAGGAAGCTCCAGGTTCCTCAGGAGCATCATATAGGGCTGAGGCAGGGATCTGATAACCTGTTTGTTGCTGAGCTGGCTTATGCAAAGTGGTTGCTGCTGTGGACAACCGCGGGCCTGCATCACCTGGAAAGATAAACGAAGGAAACTAGCGTCAAGCATACAGCAAGATATGATAGCAGGAAGAACAGGCTCACATTATCTTACATACTACAGAACACATAAAAAAAATTAGGAAATTCTATTAATTTTTCAAAAAAAAAGGAATGAAACAAAAATTCCTTGCCCATGCTTAGCTGAGCTGTTTGAAATAAAAATAGATGAATAAACAAAACGAAGAAAACCAGTTGCATGAATTTTGGTCGAAAAAACACAGGTGCCTATACTTACCACTGTGAAGTACACCAGATTCCTTGGTTTGTGAAATAGATTTTTCCTCTTCAGACAGCCTGAATACATAGTACTTGTAGTCCGCACAGTTCTCATCAAAAAGAAATCTGGTTGGGAAACAAACCACAAGATAAATGAGGTCAACAAACCCTACCAAGAAAACTCAAGTACAATTGACTGACTAAAAGGAGATACAAGAATCGTTAATCTGTAGTTGATCCAAAAGCAGTGATTACTTACTTAAATGGTGTATCCCCAGGATTCTTTTGCCGTGTAATATGCTCAAATGGCCTTCCATGCTTAGCCACAAAGCTTGCTAGTTTATCAGCAACTTTCTTCACAGTGGGATCACTAGGCGCAGGTGGTACTGCATATCACTTATAAAACTGATTAATACGGAGTCCATGAACATCGAATGCAAATCACTCTTGTAGCAGGCGTGGCAGATATTCCAAAACTTTCCAGCAATTGGATTGTTGGTTAAGGAAGACACTGCATTAAATAGACAATTAAATTTCCAGACTGTTTTTCCCTTTTTCTCTATTCCAGAGGAAAAACATTGCTTCATCAATAAAGACAAACACTAACTATAACTTGAGACTCCTGACATCTTAGGACTCGCAGGCCTTCCTTATTTCCGATAAAACACGCAGATTCATCAATAAAGACATACCACAGACAGAAAACTAAGGACTCTTGACATCAAATGGCATAATTGATCATAACCCTCATGAAACACTTACTAAATGAACAGACAACCCCTCATAAGAATATGGAACCCCAGGAAAGCAAGATAAGTAGAACCATCACAGAGACATCCACAAAGACCCACTAAAACCCAGAAAATATATATAAACAGCTATTACCAACATCCGACAGTTTTGTTGACTTCACAGGCGTCTCTCTCTCTTCTAACTTTTGACGCTTGGCAGATCCAAAGCCTTGATCACTTTTTGCATCCTCCTCATCCTCATCTTCGTCTGTACCAAGCTTTACAGGAGGTGCAAGAAGCTTAGACTTTTGTTTCAAGCTGAAAGCAAGCTTACCACCTTTCTTCTGGGTATCATTTGTCTTTAATCCAATGGAACTTTTATTAACAGAAGGTTTAGGATTTGAAATCCCAGATATTATCTTCACCGGCTTAGAATCCTCTACATGGGCAACCTTATCTTTTTCTTTTTCTTTTTCCTGTTGAAGCTGTCTGAATCTTTCCATGAATGACCCATCATTCACAAAGATGCTCGGTGGTGCTCCTTTGTCCATTACCAACAAGTCAATTGCAATAGTTGTATCGAAGTCACTGTTCGACAGATAAGCTCTCAAACTATTTAGAACCAACATAACAACTGGAGCTCCATCAAATTCATATAGAAATTGCAACACAAGGAAAAAACAAGAGCAAAACAATTTTTTATGGTAGGATAAGATATTTAAATACGTATCTTCCTGGAATCCATAAAAGTAAAAAAAGGAACGATTTCATCCTATCAAACACCTAGGATTTCAAGATGAAATCAACTAGTGTGGATAAATAATTCTCATATTCTGAAAAATCAAGCCTAAAAAATTAACCGGAATAAACCCCAGAATCCAGTAAGAGCGCAAAGAAAATTTGCAAGGAGCAAGAAAAGCTAGGTTACAACAATCAATTGACTCGGAAACAAAAGAAAATAATAAATTTTAAGATCTACGGACAATTGATTTAGAGAAACAAACGAAAAAGATCTATGAGAGAATTCGGATCTCGTCACCTGCGCGGATGTCCGGTCAAAACTCGTCGTAAAAAGGTCGGCCAAAACGGAAACAGGACGCCAACGATCGGATGGATTGAATCGGAATAAGAGAAGGACGAAGAGCATGTGTCTAAGGTTTATTTATACACGTGAAGGAGACCTCTATTTATTAGTTTTTTCAATTGAATACACAAGTTTCCAATACTTACAATAATGGCCCGAACGTTCCCCGTTTTCTGTACCTTCTCTTTTTTTTTTTCTTTTTTTTTTTTTTTTTGCTTTCNCTTTTCTTTTTTTTTTTTTTTTTTTTTTTTTTTTTGCTTTCATCGAAGTAATTATAAAATGAGCAAAAGCTCAACATCCGGACTAGAGGAACAGACTTTACAAGCACAATGAGCTGATAATGGTTACGGACTTAGGTGAGTGCAAAGAGTAAAAACATAAAACGAAGCCGGATGCGAAGAAAAAACACCGGGAGCAAAGCTTAACAAAGGAAGCATAAGCGGCCGATGGACAATTCGCCAAACCAGAAACAACCTTCTATTCATGACTCAAACATTTGTAAACTCGAATATTATTACGCAGTTGAATTTATGTATGTAGGAAATGACTTTTGAAGTCTTTGATTTAATACTCATAAATGAGTTTAGTTGCCATGTTCTTAAAGACAGCAGAGAATGGCTTTTTATTAATCTATCCAACGAAACAAACATTAGGTGTAAAGAATGTCAAAAAGTAATAATAACAATCACATTTCTGATTCAAAGCCGATGTTCCAAAATCCTTCAGGAGTCATTGGAGGAGCATATTTGTAACGATGCCTGGACACACCTTCATGATGCTCACATCTTAAGTTTCTATCACCATTTCCATCATTCTCAGGAAGAACAGCATCATAGAATTTCTTGCATTGCTTACACTCTATCCCTTTTAGATTCTCCCTCTCTGATTTTTTCCTCACAGATTCGACATGCTTGAAACCTTTCTTACTCGTTTCTACAACTTGTATACGCTGTCTTGTTGGACTCGGTTTAGGATTCAAGTCCTGTGTCTCCTCGTCTGAATTATCTCTCTTCGCAACATCAGGAACATGTTTTTCTTCCCTCGCGACCCTTTTGATATTCTCGTTGATGGGAGTATCTAAAAAATCATCATGAGGATCATGACCTCCAGGAGATTGGCGAGACCTTGTGTCTCTCCATATGGAAGCTGGACGCTTTATTCCGCTTGGCTGTGCAGATTTTGTAGCAGAGGGGTCACTTCTAACAGGGGATCGTGCAATTGGTGAGATGTAAGTTGTAGGTGTCTTCACCGGTTTGAGTATACTCTCTTTCTCACAATTGTTGCCACTCAAACCTGTACCAAATCTCACTTTGTCTGCTCCTTCATTAGTTTCAGATTCTTTCTTTTCAAGAACTGTAATAAAAAAAAAATAAAACGGGAAAATCAAGCTGGATGAGCCTGTTCTTAAAAGTAGTCGAATCAGAGATTGGTAATACTTACAATTCCAGGTGGCTGGGTTTTCATGTTTCCCCACTTGGTTAATCTCATACTCAAGGCTGTCTTGATGAGGTACACTGTCAACAGTAAGACCGTACCTTTTGCAGAGAAAATTATATTGGGACTTCAGCTTTTTGTAAGCACTGTAGGCTTCTTTTCTTTTATTTATCTCTTTAGCTAAAGCAGATGATTTCTCTTCACTTTGGCAACGTAAAGCTTCTAAGTCAGCCAAGTAGGTTCCATCAAGTTCTTTCCCCAAAGCCTTTGCTTTCCCTACTACTACTGTCTTTTCTTTCTCGTGATCTGCAATCTTCTGTTTACACTCCAACATTTCCCTCTCTGTCAAGTGGAATTTACCCTGCAAAACCTTAAGAGCTGTCCTTCCTTCCTCAAGGTCGTCAGACTTCTTCCTAACTAGCTCTTCAAGTCTACCGACATTCTCCTCAAAAACATGCAACCGAGTTGCCAATTTTTGTTTCTCTTCTTCAAGGCTGCTTAACTTACTTTCGCTTTCTGCGGCTTCTGCAGAGAGATTCTCCATTTTTTTCAGCAGATTTTCAGTCACCAATGTTTTCTTTGAAAGTTCCTCTTGAAGAAAGTCTGCCTTTATCTTAAGGCTTTTCACTTCCGAAAATATCTTATTTATCTCATCTTTGCTGAGATCATCCGAACCCCGAACCTCTAACAACTGAACTAACCTACAGTGCAATTCCCTGGCATCTTCAACTTCGTTAGACCTACTCTTCAGCTTCTTTTTCAAATGGTCAATGTAGTCTTCTAGACTCGTCAGCCTGAAAGGCATAGAAGCAGTTTTATCGAGTTCTTCAGTTAGCTTCTCCTTGTCCTTGATCAATTCCGCATTTGCAGACTTAATCTGCTGATTCTCTAGCTTAAGCTCCTCAATCTGGAACAACAGAGTTGTCTCACGCTCTCTCCAGGCATCACAAGCAGCAAGACGAGCCTCTGAATAAACATTCTCAAAGTTTTTGGATTTGGATTGGAAGGTTGGGTATAACTGGCTACAGAAGATGTACTCGATCTGAGATATTCTGTCCTTAGCTTCCTGGATTGTCGCAACCATTACGGTGCTCAGACCAGAGATGTACTTGGCTTGGATACCATCAACCGTTTCATCTCCCATTGTCAGGTGAAGGAAAAATCTGTAGTCAGAATCGCAAATTAATCTCAGCAAGATCCCCAGAAATTAGGGTTTCTACTCAAATGCAACGAATACACAACTAAATTTCTATAGGAGATAAGCTTAGTTAGTTGCAAATATTCTGTAAATGATAAAGTCAGTTAGGATTTACTCTTATCTATATCTCTGTAACTCTATATACATAACCTAATTCCTTAAGGTGAATACAATCAGTTTCTCATATCATCTACAGTTTCTGCTATCTAAAACATCACAGTAAGTTCCGATCTAATTTGAGATCAACAAAAACCTTAGAAAACGAATAAACGTAAACTTACATTCGTAAACGGAAGGACGCGAGGAAGATCGAAGAAGCTTGATTGATGTAAGAGACGAAAGGAAGAAGACAATTCTGGAGTTGGGCATCTAGATTTTAGATTGTGGCGCTCTCTTTCCCTCTATAATTTTTGGAATTTTCGCGCGTCGAAAGTCTTCTTATAAGTTCAAGTTTCGGCGAAAGCTTGCCGACCAAAAAAAAAAAGTTTCAGTGAAAGCTTACCCAAGAAGCTTGCTTATAGACCCGACCCGGTTTCAAATTAGGCCTCGAGGTCCATTTAAAGTCATAGGCCCATAATATTGGTGTAGCTAGGCTTTTGGGATTTTTATTTAATGTCAAAAGAAGAGAGAGCTGTGATTAATAAAAGCTGCAACGGTAACAAGAGAAAGCCACGTGCCCATTAGCCTGTAACGTTCACTCCAACGGTTACATTCTTCTCCTCCTTTTCTTTTTCTCTGCAACCAACAACAAACTCTGATTCTCTGCAACTCTTTCTCTCTGTGTATTCTTCAATGGAGCCTGCTCAAATTGATTGGAAGAGAATTGATTCTCGTTTTGTTGAAGACGTGTTTTACGAACATATCAGAGCTCCAAAATGGTTCGATTTCTTGGCTCCAACCCATTTAGACACTGTTAATGACGACGCTTGGTTCTGCAAACCTGGTAATTTAGAAACTCTTCCTCTCTCTTCCTTTATCTCTTTTACTGTTCACTTATTATGGATTTTGTCTCAAGTGTAGACTGTAATCATCCCACAAGACCTGAAGACTTCCTCTCAACGCCTACTTCTTCCAAGGTTTGATCCTCCTTCTTCTTCACCTTCTTGTTTCTTTATAAATATACGAAATTGAATCCTCTTGATGATTTTCTGCGTTTCTCTACTTGCTATTTTGTTTCTATTTTAAAGCATCAACCTCTGAAAGCTACGAATGAGATTCTAGGAGCAACAGAGCAGAATCATAGGTATCTTGAGAGTCTCTTCAAATCTATACTTGGATTTCTTTTGAATATGCTTTTTGTTCAACAATTTACATCCATTCACTTGTAGGAGATGGGGACATCCTTTATCACCTTCTACTCCAAACAATCAAGAGAGTGAAAATCAGAACCCAAACTTAGCCACACCTCCAAGCTACCAACCAAAATCCTGGAGATCAGCAATTAAATCAACTTCTGTCAAGAAAACCAATAAAGAGGCACCGAGACTAAAGAGCACACAATCAGCTAGAAATCTATTTTCCGGGAGAGACATATTTGGACATATCTCAGAGTTTTGCTATGAGTTAAAGAGATTAGCCACAAAAGTGACTGAGAGAGAAGACACTTCCAAACCAGACGTGAAGTCGAGTCATCAAGTGGGTGGAATTATAAATCAGCCTTACTCTGCCCATGACTTAGAATTGAAAAAGGAAAGGAAGCCATTGCTTGAAGTAAGGAAAGATAAGCTTCATGACACCGCGGATGTTATAGGAAGCAATATCAAAGAGAACCGCCGGAGAAAGAAGTAAGTTTTTGAATATGCTGCAGTAACATTTTGTGTTATGAACATAGAAGTATAAAATTAGGACTAAACTTTGGTGGTTCTAATGACAATTTGCAGGAGAGTGGATGATGCAGAAAACATTCCTGTCTCTCTTAATGTGGAGACTCCAAAGATCAAAGGAAAGGAGGGTATAAGAATCAAGTAAGTCATTTTAGCTTTTTCATCATGTTTTTAAAAATTTACAATTTAGTACACAAAGTACTAAACTTGGGATTCATGGGGACTTTTGTAGAAGATCGGAAGACGAAGAGAACATTCCTGTTCATCTAAAGTTGGAGAATGTAAAGAAAAAAGGACAAGAACGATTTCTGCAACAAATCAGGACCAATCCACCATCTCCTCAATGCTTCTCAGAGAACAGAACAGATAGTTTGAAACCCTTGAGAGCCAAACCTACGGTATGCAACTATACGACCTTAAAATCTAAAAATCTTTGATTCAATCTTGCAAAACCAACTGGAGAAAGAAGAACCAAACATATATCAAAGAAATTGGGTGTATTGTTTTATGGTGTATACAGGAAACGGTGAAGAGAAAGGAGGAAGAAGAAGAAGTAGAGAAGAACATTAAGAGTGGAGAAAGCAAAGAAGCCAGGGGATTGGACGTTCTCTGGTTCTTAAAGCCTTGCACAATGACCAACTAAAAAAACTTAATTTTTCATCAAATTCTTTCTAAATTGATTCATTCTTTTGTTAATTTCATTTTCTTCAACTGTAACTAAAGAGATGATCTTCTTGCCCAGATTTGACATGTAATTCTGGGCAATCTTGTATCAATCTCAATTTACACATACATAGAATTCTGTTTAAATAAAGAGAGCTCAGAACAAAAAGAGTTTCAGATCCATCTCCTCCTAATTATTATGATCAGCAACAACAACAAAAACAGAACCAAAAAACCTAAATCTCGAAATCTATCGAAATTGAAAACATATACTTTAATCAACACAAGGAAATTGAGAATCTTTGATATTATAATATATACAGAGAGAAGGAGAAAGACAAACAATTTAAGCAAGAGGACGTGAAGGAGAGAAGAAGCAATCGAGAAGCCTAGACCAAGCAATTCTGGCGCGAGGGAAAAATCTCCGACTATAAACCCTACCTTCAATTCCCATCTCCTCCATCGTCTCAACGAAGACCGTCAAACATCTCATCGGCGGTATATACAATGTTAACGGCGCCGCCGAGAACGCTATCGTGAAGAACAGCTGTAGCATTTTTTACTCTTTTCTCTCTCAGCAGAAACGCAGATCGCAATTGTTTTCTGTGTTTGTTTATGGTTTCTATTAATATTACTATATTACCTAACAAAAATGAAATTAACGTAAACTGATTTGTACATAAGTGGAAAAAAATAAGATAAGAAGAAGATTGGCTTTGATTATCACGTGATACCCTCTTTCTCACAACTCCCCAACTCTCAGTTTCAACTTTTATGTTATGTTATGATTCTTGTCTTTTCTAGAATCTACTCTTATATTGTAGACCGACACTTATAGATTCACAAATATTTTTTAACTAATTATTATTACTATGTACTATTTTTCTTCTGAGAAAAATATGATGTTGTAAAATTGTAACTCTTATCCGTAAGAGGGTCCGACGTCATGTCTGTTTTACGCGTGGCAATCTCCAAATACATATCAAAGATATTATGTGCTGGGATCCTTTCTAACCCATTGTTTAATAGGGATCTGTTGTCTTTGAAGAAACTTATGTGTATATGTGTGATCTAAAGTATCGAACTTTGTTTTGGATCATGTATGCTTTATAGTAAATTTCGGTACATCATCGTTTCGCGATATATGATATTTTTCTATAGACAGAAAATGAACATTTTTACAAAAAAAAAACTACTACTGTGAACTTATTTCAAATGCTTGGTTTTGATTTCGTCCAACTATTTTTTTTTTTTAATCAAAATTTTTTACAATCTTAAATCTTTTATTTGGCTCAGCAGGTAACCCTTTCCTGTGTATTTTGTTCTTAAGCAAAACTAAAAACAAAAGAAGCTACTAAGAATTGTATAGATGACAGGAGAAGCTCGTGTTGTTTTCCAAATGTTGATACTCAAGAAATAAGCCTTTATGTTTTCGTCCTCTTTTGTTTCTGAGGAATAAATCGAACACCTTGCTTCCCAAGCTCTACAGTCTCCACTTTTCCATTCTCCAGCGTCACAATCAACTTCGATGTGAGGCCTCCTCCTCCTACATCACTCACTACTCCTTTCTCCCTATTCATTGTTTTCCTCATTTGTTAGAAACTCAAAGAGTTATACAAATCAGTTCAAATTGAACCAGAAAAAGAAACATATATATATATATGTACCATGAATTGTCCGAGGAATCATGTATTTGAACCTTTTTCCCTTTGGCATCTTTCCCCAACTTCTTTAAAATCCAACTAGCATCAAGCATTTCGTCTAACAAACTGTCTTCACGTGACAGTGATACATCTTCATCTTCATTAAACGCTGACTTTTCAGCTGGAGGTGATGCCCTTTTCCTCTTAGACCTATGTCCTTTCAAAGATTTCTTTCTTTCATAAACAATGCTAGGGACTTCAACTTCTTGGCTCTCTGGATTATGCTTTTTTATTTTTAGTTTTAACAATCGTCTTGAATCTTTCTGCGATGAGTCAGGCGAGCCACTATTTATATCTCCTTGTCTCCCTATGAATTTGCCTTCCCTCTTTGAAGTAGTCACTTCACCTCGAGACTCTCTCTTTTCTTCATTATTCTTTTCCAACAAATTGCGATGCTGTTCTCGGGAAAACGTTTCTTCTGATTGCAATTTTTCATGCTTTCCTGAAATTTACCAAACCTCTCTCTATTATTATTTTTGTGTAGTCTATCAATAAGAAAAAAAAAAATCAAACTGTATATGAAGTCTAATGTAAATCGTAGTGTGTATTCTAATGTATAACTTTTCTGAGCATGCAAAAAATTGACACCACACATACCATTGGATTTGGAGGCCTGCTTTGATATATCGCAGCTCGTAGAGTTTGTAACCCCTGTCTTTCGAGGACCTATACTTATCACCAATTTTTTTGTCTTCACGGTACTCGGCTCCGTAGAGTGTTTTCCAAAATTTTCACTATCTGAATCTTGAGGCCTGCTACTTTTTATCCTGAGAACTCTAAGTGGTTTCTCTTCTTCACCACTGACCATAGCCTTTTCAGCAACTTTTCTTTCCACAGAACCAGGCTTATTGATAAGAGGGGCACCACCAGTTTGTCCAACAACCCGAGCACTAGCTTTCAGGCTAGCAATTAGGTCTTTGTCAGCTATATCTTTCCGCTTCCAAATTTCTTGTACAGCATCCTCAAGATCCTGGACCTGACATCATAAACAAAAACCAGAAAGAGAAAAGAGGATCACTAAATTGTAGTTCACAGCAATCCCTCAGGGTCTTGGACAGTTAAAAAAACAAAGACCGAGGACCCATGAAACACACCTGATAGCATTCCCCACGACAAGTAGAACATTTGTATTGAAGATTCCCATCCACTTGGAACTGCAAATATTTTTCATCGCTGCAATAGTTGTTTGCAAAGGTAGTATTGTTTTAAAATAGTTGGATACATACTTAAAACATATATTTATATATACTTAAAACAAATATTTACAGGACACACAAGCACAATTGCATTATGAAACAGTTTAACGAGATATACCTGATTCCATCACACATGCAATGAACCCAGCGCTGACAAAAGTCACAACACACCATTGGTGTTGATTCTGAGTCCCTGTAAACCTACGTTATGAAAACAAAATAAAATGTCACTTTGATTCAGAGCAAGACAGGATATAAGAAGATGTTGCATTCCCTGCCTTTGAAAATCTTGATACTCCCAAAATACATAAATCTCAAACTATAAAATACGGCCAAACATAACCAAATATGATATAAGGAAATGGAGCACATGTTCACTGACATCAAGAGAATGAGAAAATATACCTTTAAACATACAGGACAGTAATTTCCCTTAACAAACAACCTTCCACAAGCATCACAACAAGTATGCCCCAAGAACCACCTGCAGAGTTTAATAAAACTGATAAGAAATCTAATACACTTCACATGAATCAATTAAAAGTAAACATCACAAAGATTAAAGTTTGATACCGTAAGCTCTGACCATTCCCAGGGACTGTAGACCCACAGCTGTAACATTTGGTGTGCTTAGGACACAAATAGGGTCCAGAACTAACATTCTGTAACGTTCAGAGCTAAAACTTAAATCAATTTGCAAAAAATAAGATAAGAACCATATACAGAAGCAACAAATTCTACCTTGTGCCGAGGTTGTTGGCAATCACAATGATATGCACCATCACATCTTTTGCAGAACATAAACTTCTTTGGATCCCCTAAAGTTCCACAGCCCTAAAGGAAACATAATGCAGAAAATGTACATAATCAAGAGGCAGTCAATTAATTAAACTTTTCAAAATCAGTTTCTTCGAGATATATCAGGCATACATATCCCAGCATGCAAAGAGCAGTACCACTCATTAAAAAGGAAAGTGTTAGAAGAGTCATTGAGCACAAATTAGTGTCCAAACTAACCTCACAGATTCGGCAAGAGGGGCAAGCCCAAGAGCTCCAGTTAAATAAATCTGCTAGCAAAAACTACTATAAGAATCTAGACAGGAAACTCATAAGCATTACAATCCTATGAACAATACCTCTATGTTGAGCCCAAGGCTTCAAGCAGTTTCTATGATACTTCTTGCCACAACATTTGCAAGAAAGCATCTTTGCTCTCTCACTCCTCCCAACTTCAACCACATAGCACATGTGACAAGTAGTGCTTGCATTGCGGTGATCATGATCTTCTCCATTGATCTCTGTGACAGAAACCTGCACAGAGAATGACTTCAAAAACATGACATTGAAACATGCTAGAGGTTTAAGCAGGTGTCTTGGAAATGTATATTTTTGACTAGGATAGACATTATCATAACTCCAAACTAAATGAAGTTTACATATGTCTTTTTGCAAATACAAACAGGGCAGGATACAGAGGAAAATTTTCAATATTACTGAATACATAGTTTCTCACAAAGACAGAAACATATACCGTTTCACTGTATTTTCAGGCTAGCATATACATGTGCAACTAGCCAGTCTATATCATCTGAGCGAACTAAATCATTTTCTCAAGTTAACCACACATACTCGATCAATCCAATAAACATATCAGTAACCACACAAAAGTTTGGGAAGTAGGAATTGCACCTCTAAGTCGCCAGAACCAGAATTTGCAGCATAACCCTCCGCTGCATTCCTCTGCAATACCAAGCGTTTGGCTGGTACAGAAATCGATGATGTAGAAACCTCCATCGCCGAATCATTACCAACACGAACATCTTTAGTCACAATGCGAGGACCAGTATCGACGACAGCGAGTTTAGGCACATGGATCTGAACGGAAGTTTCCGTGGAAACCTCAACACCCAAAGGGTCTCGCAAGAACTCTTCGAGAGAATGGATTTCGTTATAAAACACATCCTTGACTTCTTTAGCATGAAGATTTCGAGGAAACCCCAACAAGCAATAGCAAATTTGCCGGCTGCGAAGAAAGAAGAATAATATATGAAAACCCCAAATAACCGATAAGAACGATTCTAAGTAAAACAACAAGCCAATGACTAGAGGATTAAGGCTCGCGAGGCGCCAAAAAAAAAAAAAAAGATTTGAGAAGAGAAAATAAATACCATGTAATTGGACAAGCTACGTGAAAGGCCATAGTCGGTTTTCAAGTTTTTACGCGTTCGGGTTCGATTTTTAGGGATCTGACTTCTTTTTTTTTTTTCTGAATTTGTTAGGTCTCTCTATCCTATTAAATCACACGCTCTTTTTTTTGTAAATAACATAATTCTCGAGTCCTAAATGGTAATATTTTAAGAGTTATGAGAATCATCTCCCGATCCGACCGTAAGGCTATAAACCAATAATAACAAAACACGTGGATATATAAGTTTTCAATTGTTCTTTTTCTTTTTCTTTTGTTTAAAACATATATTACCAAACGACGTCGTGGGAGTCATTTCCTTTCGTCAGAATTCAGAAAGGAACTGAAGAAGAATAACCCTTGACCGTCTCTGAGGCGAAAAGTTTACCGAAGCTTGAACCTCCGATTAGCTATGAATGCTCCCGATCGATACGAGCGATTCGTCGTCCCTGAAGGAACCAAAAAGTAAGTAAAGTTTTCGCACTTGAAAGCTTACTCTGACTCATCTTTCTGTAATTACTGGCCTAAACCCTGTCAATTTTTTTCCTATGTTCTAGGGTTTCTTATGATAGGGACACAAAGATCATCAATGCTGCTTCCTTTACGATTGAGAGAGAAGACCATACGATTGGAAACATTGTCCGCATGTATGTATTTGCCTCTTTTAGTTAATTTTGCAGCTCTTTGAAAACTCTAATTTTTGATAGCTTTGTTCTGATATTTTTACTTTGTTTTAAGGCAACTGCACCGCGACGAGAATGTCTTGTTTGCTGGATACCAATTGCCTCATCCTCTTAAGTACAAGATTATTGTGAGAGTAAGTTCAATTTTCCCAAGTTTTTATAGTTGCTTCTACTGTGCATGTTGCTTTGAATTGAAAGGAAAATCTACTACACTCTGTGTTTTTGCCTTTCTAAGTATTAAGTTAACTTATAGACAATGTCGGTTTGTTTGGAAATTGTAAAGATTTCTTGGTTCAAGTTTCCTACGTTAACAGTTTGCTCTGGGTAGTATTAGTACTGGGATTACTGATTGATTAATGGCTCATAGGAAGATTTTGGATGTTTTCGTGTAAACGTGGATCTGTTTGCAGATTCACACTACAAGCCAGTCTTCCCCAATGCAGGCATACAATCAGGCCATAAATGACCTGGACAAGGAGCTCGACTATTTGAAGAACCAATTTGAGGTAACTACTTCTCTCTATCCATAGTTCCAGGGTAGGATATTATTTAAAGGAATATCGCTTTTCATAATCAAGTTGTGGTTAATTAGCTAGATTACTATCAATGGCCATTGATATTGTTTTATGTACCTGGTCTTACGTTTTACTTTTCTGTGTATCTCAGGCAGAGGTGGCCAAGTTTTCGACGCAGCAGTACTAAGGAATTCAGAGTGCTTCATCATCACATAGGAGAAACATTTTCTTTAAGCACCAATCAGAAGACGTATTATGAGCTTGTGGAAAACTTTCCTAATTTTGGTTGTATAAATCAGAAACAAATAGTGCCCTGTAATTTGTTCTCACTCTCTTTTGGACACCATTTCAGGCAGCTAAGAAGTTATGCTTATGACCTTTTTGTTTCTCTAATTCTATCTACAAAAACCACTACAATGTTTGAACTATTGTACATAGTCTCTATAAGAGCTGTGACGATGAAGTTACTACTCTTCCCAAGCTACTAAGTGCATTTGAACGAATATTCACAGGATGGTGAAATCATCATGAAGCCCTTCTAGCTGACCCCTTGTACGCTGCTGCTGAATAATTAACATTGATGTGTTGTGTGAGAAATCTGATCCAGATAGAACATCACCTATGGGACCAAGCTCGGGACATTGCTGCCAGTCATTGAGCCCAGTGGTTAAAGCACTGCTTGCTCTTCCCCCTCCTCTTCCGACAATGACTAGCCCATACGCTCCATCCAGTGATTTGAGTGCTGTGAAAGTCTCAGAGGAGTTGGTGAGATGCTTCTCCATGTAAGACACTCTTCCTCCTCCAGCTATGTATCTTTCATAGAACTCAGCAAAACATTCATCATCAAGCTTCATTTCCTCCTCTTGTTCTACCACGCTCGCTTTGTTCAGGATGCTGCTGCGTTTTTGTGCGTTCTGAGAGCTCTTGTCTTCCAAGAAACGTATTACCTTTAATTTAACAGCAGGATGGCGAGCCACTTGAGCTGCAAAGGCTAGTGCTTCCCGGTCGTCTCTGCCACCTATAAATATTATAGCAATGTCCATGGATGCTCCTGGTCTCCATGCCTCTTCTGTTTGTCCAAAGGACCTATCTACAAGAATTCCCACTGAACATGGTGCATTCTTCAGAATCTGTACACGCAAAAGCCAAATTAGGCCTTTATTATTTCAGAGACTAGAATAGTAAGAAACGGAATAATACTTCGATGGGAAATTTACCTTGCGGTTCACTTGACGAAACCCGGCATGGCCAGCGTCGAGAGTACCATCAGGATTCAGTCGTTTATGGAACGGTAGAATTATAATGGAAACCATAAGTTCATCGGCCAAACCACAGACGTCCTGCGCCATGGTCATAAATGTAGACAATGCCAGCATCCGCCGCACTGTCACACCTTGTCCATTTCGAAGCTCCCCGTATCCATTCACAGCTGCCGTTATACTTTCTCTCATTTCAGTCACCGACCTATCCGTTACCGTCACTGAATCATGACTCTGGCCCGCTCCTCCACCCTTTTTCAACGTGGCTGCAATCTCATCAGTCAGCTCCACCATATCAGTGGCATAGAATATGGACCCTGGCTCTCGTCCCCCATGGCAGATCTCCATAAGGTTGAGCGTGGAACCAATATTGTGGGGACCATGGAGACCGATCAAGATCCGAAGTTCAGCTGTTGGGTCGAGCCATTGAAGCGCCATGATGTGCACAGGCACCCGCTTTCGAGCGCGTTTGATGATGTCCATCACCACGAATGGGGAGTAAACCACTGTGAGGACAATGACGAAAATGATCATTGCACCTGTGGTATTTTTGACTCTATTTGTCTGCATATGCGTTAAACGAAAAGAAAGAGAGTAAGTATTCTGCTCCGAAGATAACTTGACAAAACAAAAGCAAAAGGAGAAAGGTCGAACTTACCCGAATGGCTAAGGCTGCCAAGTAGACATGAAAATGACCTTTAGCGGTCAAAAGCAATCCTAATGATGCGGTTTCCGGGACATGATAACCTAGTAGTAAACCACACAAGACTGTTCCGGTGACTTTTCCGACTATAACAGTGCCGAGAAGAGAAAAGAATCTTGCATAAGCCATTTTATCTCCGATGTCAAAGTTTCTCATGTGGATTATGAATCCAACCCAGAAGAAGAAGATAGGGTAGAATACCGTGCTAAGCAAGTAATTGATTTTGTTAATGATCCATTTCGACATTCTTCCTTTGTTTGGAAGGAAGAGACCAGCAGTGAAGGCACTAAGAATTGGGTTATACATTGATTCAGGTGGCCAAGTTGGAAAACTGCAGATCAAGACGACAAATGCGAGGGACATAACGAGGTGAGATCCCTTAAGTGGTTTGCCTTCAGGATTCTCGTTGTTGACCCAATTAAGAAAGATTGGAGATACGATGGAAGTGAAAGTAACCTGAGCGAGGAAGAGGCAAAACATGAGGAGGGCTCTGAAGAATCTGTGGAGAGGACGAGCGAGAGGTATCTCTGTAGGGAAAAAAATGAAGCCAAAGCAGTAAAACAAGGTAGAGATCATGTCAGTGTGGACACCTGCAGCTGATGCGAGCTTTCCGACATCGGCTTTTCTGATTTTGAGATTGGCAATGACACGTGTGAGGATGGGGGAACCGGTGCTTGAGGCCATGAGGGAGAGGGCGAGGGAGAAAATTAAGGGAGCCGTTTTGGTATAGTTGAGGAAAGGAGTTGTTGCAAAGGCGAGTACAAAAGTTGTGAACATGCTTGTGTATGCTATGAATGCGTCTTTGGTTGGTGGTCTGAGAAGGACGCCAGGATTCATCTCTAGACCCATCACAAACATATGGCAAATCATTCCAAATTCGATTATGTTGTTGAGCGTTACAGAGTAAGGCCCTGCAAATGCCTCTCGAAACTTTGGAAGATTACCTAGAATCAGTCCTATCTGATGCAAACAAAAATCGAATTAAGATGGAAATCAAAAGAAAGAGAGAGACGAGATGAAGAAGAGATTAACATACGGCAAAGTCGGTGGTGAGATAAGGTTGGCCTAGAGGCTTCATGAGATGATGGAGGAGAGTTCGGATGACGAAAATGGCGATGAATCCAAGAAACTTCAATGCCTCTTCAGGCTTGTCTAGATTAAGGTACCATTTATCTCCACAGACATTTTTTGTTGTAGTTGTATTCATTTTTCTCTCTGTAGTTGCCTAATTCTTTCGTATAGTATTAAGGCTTATTGTTTCTTGGAAAGGAAGAAAAGTATTTCGATTACTTTTTTGACTTAACAATTTGGGTTAAGGGTTTGAGAATGAAAGGATGTGATTGCTTTTACTGAGAAAAATGTGGAGACACTTGTGGATCCCTTGATTCACGTTCTTTCTCTCCCAATTATTCACCATTCATCAATTTTCAACATCATAGCCAATGACACACATGACAAAACAAATGTATAACACATTATTTCATGATTTAATTACAATATTTCAACATGAAACGTAATATGTGGGTTTACTAATGGCCATTTAGTTTCAGTTTTAGATATGTATTTTGATTGATGTTCTCTTTTAAGAATCGTTCGTTAGCTTCCACACTTTTTTCTTATTAAAACGTTATTTTCTCTCAACCCCAGATCTGATTCATCCTTGAACCTTGAAAATTAGTTATTCAGTAGCCGTTTTTAGTAAAAATAAAACAAACTGGATGTTCAACTGGCCGTGCCATTGTAGTCTTGTTTTGAAAACATTGGGTTCATTTATTGCCTGAGTAATAGATACGGTACTGTCCAGATATGGTTGAATGCCTTTAATGCAAATGTATGTAAGCGCAGCTTTGGATACGAGTAGTTGACTGCATAAATGATGTAGTAACATTTATTTCTAGAGTCTTGTTTTGACTTGACTAAAAAATGGTGGTCTTTTCCAAAATTTTCCCTTTTTCAACTACCTTCGTCCGATGATGCAGTCATCTTCTGAGATAGAGGTTGATTCTTCCATACTGCCGGAAGCTGAGGCTGTGAATGAGAAATCCAGTATGTATGTGATAAAGGAAGGTTATGGTTCCAAACCTTTCTGCTGATTTTCAATAGCACTTATTGATTGCTACTGGTTCGACTTCTCTTTTCTGGACAATGTGGAGTCTCTTCATAAAACTGGTTACTTGTGATCTTTGTTTTGAAATTGGAATTTTGCAGTGCTATAAGAGAGGGTTAATAACATAGAAGAGAGTTCAAATGTGGTATAAGTTTGGCGAGAAAAGAAATTGACTTCTCTTTGTTTGACGTCCCAGAGTTAAAGCAGATTGACTGAATTATGAACCTTTAACAATTTAAACATTATAGACTCAAAAGTGAAATATTCAACACATAAAACTTGTATGTTGCAATGAAATATCTTATTTTATTCATAATTTGCGCAAAATATACAATAGCTTCCAATCAACAAATAGGGTAAAGAAGCTGTCTAAGCTACCATGAGGGATTGGGGAAACTAAGATGTTGCCAAGCAAAATAAGCACAAACCATTTGTTGAGAAATATAAACATAAACTGCAAAAGAGAGACTCATAAGCATTAGATCCTTCACATCACCTTTCTTCTTCTCTGGCTTCAGATTATTCCCAATCTTCCCAACCTCTGAAACTATCCTTCTTACTGTTCTTTGGATCACTCCTTCACTCTCTTCCGGTAATTTTTGGTTCTGACAAGACATCACTTTCATAGATCTAACGCTCTGTCTGTTTAGAGCTTGTCTCCTTGCACGGTGGTTGGTGTCTGTGCAGAGTGGGTGGGAGAAAGTGGCGGAGAGAGCCGCCATGAGAGAAGATGAATGAATAGAATAATTGAAAGAAGAAATTTTTTGGATTTTGGAATCAAAAATATCTGAATTTTGTTAGGATAAAGACAAAAACGAGTTTACAAATGGGTGGATAGATCTAATCATCTAACACATTCGCTCGGATCCAACGTTTTTGCTATTCATTTTTTTCGGTTTATACAAACTATTTCCACATTAAACCAAAATTAATTTCAGCTTAGTTCAATTCGGAAATCTGTTTTTTTTTTTTTAGTGATATTTATTTTGGTTTATTCGAAACTGATCGGTTTTCTGGTAACTGAATTGACCAAACCGATAATTGATTATAATAGTAAACCAAATCTAATCGGTTTTCAGTTCTAAACCAAAACTAATTCGAACCAAAAACTTTCTTGTTCAGCCGATTCGGTTTAAACCGGTCAGGCTTAAGTCAGAGATCTGTCTCAGTGTCTCACCATCAATCCAACCCATTGTTTATATCCACACACAACACATTGTGACTCATTGGATAAGAAATAATTAAAAAAATTCGTAATCAAGTCAAAGCTTTTTTTTTTTTCTCTATAATTAGAGAAATGAATCGATAAGTTTAAAAAATTGGTTGCTGATAAAATCCGTATCAAGGGAGGCCCTACGCAAACAAATAGCGATAAAGCAACTGTGTCGACAATTGTTTCTTTTCTCTTTTCGTAATTTAAAATTTCACGTGTCCCAATTTGCTGACGTCATTTCCCCTTTTTAATTTAATTATTTTTATTGTCACATCAGAATTTGCGTAATTCCATCCATTCAAATCCTTCCTTTCTTCTTCATCTTCTTCCTCGGAAAATTTTCTCTTCTTTCTGTGTGTGGAAATTTCAGCGATGTTCTCTTCCTCTACTCTCGTTTCTTCTCTTTCTCTCTTCCTCTCTCTTTCTCTTTTCCTCTTCCTCTTCTTCCTCTCTCCTCAATTTCTTCTCTCTTCCTCTCATCACAACCTCCTCTCCACCGCTGATGAGCTCGACGACCTCTCTCTCTTCCACCGCGCCGCTCTCTCCACCTCCATTAACAACCGTCGTCTCATCTCCCTCTCTCAGATCCCTCGCCCTAAGATCGCCTTTCTCTTCCTCACAAACTCCGATCTCACCTTCTTGCCTCTTTGGGAAAGTTTCTTCCAAGGTCATGAAGATCTCTACAACGTTTACATTCATGCAGATCCAACCTCCGGTGTATCTCCGTTTCTCGATTCGTCAATTAACGCTAAATTCATCCCGGCGAAGAGAACCGTTCGAGCTTCTCCAACGCTAATCTCCGCGGAACGTCGATTGTTAGCTCGTGCGATCTTGGACGATCCAAACAATCTCTATTTCGCTCTCGTCTCACAACACTGTATCCCTCTCCATTCCTTCTCTTACATCCACAACCACCTCCTCTTCGATCGATCCTCCTCAAATCTACAAAGCTTCATCGAAATCATCTCCGATGAGCCATTTCTTCCGAAACGCTACACCGCTCGAGGAGACGACGCTATGCTTCCCGAGATCCGTTACGAAGATTTCCGCGTTGGATCTCAGTTCTTCGTTTTAGCGAAACGTCACGCGCTAATGGTGATTAAAGAGAGAAAACTATGGAGGAAATTCAAATTACCATGTCTTGATACGGAATCTTGTTACCCTGAAGAACACTATTTCCCGACGTTGTTGTCACTCGAGGATCCTAAGGGTTGTAGCCATTTCACTCTGACACGTGTCAACTGGACCGGAAGCGTCGGTGGTCATCCTCACATGTACGGTGCTTCCGAGGTCTCACCTCAGTTGATTCACACGCTTCGTAAATCCAATTCAAGTTTAGACTATTTCTTCGCCAGAAAATTCTCTCCGGAATCACTGCAACCACTTATGGAAATAGCTGATGCTGTCATCTTCAGAGATTGAATCGGTGAAAGTAAATTAGGTAAACACAACACCGAATCTAGATCTGATTTGGATAATTGATTCGAAAAGTTTCTATATAAGAGTTTACTTAAAGTGGCTTACTCATTCTATTACTTGTTGTGTTGTGTTGTTTCAGATATTAAGGTAAGTTTAATTAGGAAGAAGTTTGTGTTGGCGCTCGAAGAAGAGTGGCAAATAAAAGGAAACTCTTATGTGTGTGTTTGAGTGACCCTATGAAATATTGAATAGGGAGGGTGTGAATATCGCTTTGTTTTTCTTATGAAGTTTATATCGTTAGGGAAATTAGATTGGATAATGAAGGGGTAGAAACAAAAATGTAAATAGGTCCCCAAAGGCAAAGTGAGAGCATATTCATCAAGTTAGCCAAATCGGCTTTCTTTTGTTTTAAATCCCTTTCCATGGGAGAATGTGAGAGATAATGGCAAAATGTCTTCTCTCTTTGTGTTCGATGAAAAGTAGTTTTAATGCAAAAACATATTTGTTATGTAAAAGTCTTTCTACTTGATGAATTATTATTATTATTTTTGTTAAACGATGATTTAATTGCAAACTTATAAAAGTGGAAAAATGCACTAAAGTTATGTTTTTAATAATATGTAACAAATGCAACAAGAGAGAAAAAAAATAGTCATTGTTTTGCTTAACTATCATCGAGTCCGGACTCCAGCCCATTGACAATAAACCGACATAGATTTAGTTCTATATTCTTTCTTCTAGCATTTTGCTGTTTAAAAGTTTTAATACATTTAGAATTAAATGCCATAATTTAGTTGTATGTTGAATCATCAAGACATCTTGTTAATGGAAGTGTTTAACCGAACACGTATTTTTTGTCCAAAATAGCTATAAATATAGAGAGAATTGAGCGCAATGTCCTCAAAGTTTTGGTTTTGGATTGACAAGACTTAAATGCTATAATCTCAAACTCACTACCTGGTCTAAACTAGATCATAGCAAGTTATTTGTTTCTTAACACATTATTTAATCTTTTATATTCAAAAAACTAATATTTTAGCTATTATGTCATTCATGAAACAACTCATATTTAATGTTTCTCTATGATACACAAACCTATGTATATGTTATAGAGTGAATTTCCCACAAATACAAAATTTAAACAAAATTAGGTAGACGACGATAGTTTTTCGGAAATGAGTTCTCTCACATGGTAGAATGTTGAAGTTACTAAAGCACCACTATAGTTAATGAAACATGATAAAATTAAATGGGAAATAGAATTTGTGTATAGAAGATCTTAGAGGATAACAAGGGGACACATGTATTTTATGTCAGAAAATAAACTGTAGGTAAGAGGAGAGATACAAAGAGAAGGGCAATAGAATATCCAAACAAATCATGATTTTGATTCAGAGTATAAGAGGCGAATAATTTTCGTATTTGCAATACCTAATGCAACTAGGGGACAAATCAATCTGAGTGTGTAGATGAGGATAGACAGTGATGGATTCACAGAAAATATGGGTTGTGTGTCAAACAAGGTAAATTTCCTTGTGACATGTGTAATAACAATGGTTAATAGATACATGCGTACGTGCATTGTTAAAAGTTTTGTATGTATATAATAAATACGTGAAGAAGTATAGACGAATATAGGTGGTATGTGGTCCAAACTTTTATTATAGCGGAACTTTGCAAGAAACCAATTACATGTGTAGAGGATGAATACAATTATAAATTACGTGTGTAACTAATAAGTTATCAGTGTACTAATTTATGTACATATACAATCGACATGTGTAACTAACGAGTTATCGGGTTATGGTTTGATATACACATACAGATGAAGTTGATACGACTACCACAATAATTGGGTATGTAACAGTACAAGTGTTACGTTACCCAGGCAAGCCTGAACGTAGAAAGCTCTTCGAAGAAAAATGATGGCGTGAGACGTTGCGATGATGGCTAATATATGGGTGAGATTCGGATTAAATTACCTTAAAAAATATGAAAGGTGCAAGACGTTGCGATGTATGGTTAACATCATCGATCACCCTCGTGGCTTAGTGCCAAAGGTGAATATGCGCTAAGGGAACTGTATGTTAGCCATCTGTTACACACATGTTAGATACATTGGATAGAAAGGTCCCTTCTCGCGTATGTATGTATACTAACATGTAACGTGTTACGTTCATGTTTACACATCCATAGTCTCATGAACGTATAACAAACACTGGTTATAAGAGACTATGGATGTGTAAACATGAATGTAAATGTGTATGTACACTAGTAACAAGTAATTGATAGCGATAAACATATACATTTTTAAAATCACTAAAACAATCAAACAATATGGTTAGATCAAACAAAAAATCCAATACAAAATTTTCTCAATGCCCTAACAAACAAAATCACAAACCAGTATGGGGGGTCTCGCAACCTAAAAATTTTCTGATTAGAAGAACTCTATAAGTGAAATCTAGAGCCAACATGACAATTAGATTCACCCATTTGCAGATTTATGAAATTGAGTGAGATAATAACCTAGAAAACAAGGGGGAAAACGTAGAGAGGTTGCTTTGTTAGAAATGGTGAACACGATTCATCGGAGATAGAATCCTTATGTAGTATTTTCGTTGATTTTGATACTCTAAATCATTTAAGATTTTGATGTGGGTGAGACCGTAAAGAGTGTGGGGCAAAAAGAGAGAATAAGCATAAAACTAAGAAAGAGAATGTACTGAGTGATTGATGAAGCTGAGAAGTTTAATCGCGGATGCCTTGTTTGAGGAAGAAGAGCAACAAAAAATTCAAAGCTTGTGTTGTGTGAAGAAAAAGAGAAATTAATAACATAGTGTAGTACAAGTAAAATGAGACTAAAAAGAGGTATCCTAGACGGAGAACGAGATGAGTCAAAAAAATATTTATTTATTTTAACTAGATTTACAGAGATAACCATATTTTTAAAAATTGTAATTAGCAATTTCTATTATCGTTTTCTTTCTAGGTTTTAAGTTTTGTTTTCTTTCGACATTATATAGAAAATAGAGTGAAAAACCCATCATCTTTGTAGTTCATTAAAGAAATAAAAAAACCTTTGAATTGAATACAACAAAACAATGCACGCATTACAAATATTTATTATTTTTATTTTTATTTGTTGTTCTTTTTAATAGATCCAAAACTATAACTATTCTTCTTTTTCTTGTTATTAGAAATTCATTCCTTAAAATGAAACAAAAAGTAAAAGGGGATCACATTATCATTACAAAAAGATATCTTCTACAATTGCACATATGCAATGATGTGTATTCATTTTAGCATATTTTATAGTTCTGTTATAGCTAATCTTGCATCCATTTTCGTAGCATATTCATCATTTTAGAGTACTTTCTGGTT
>OVAX01002848.1:13608-25115 GCA_900406405.1 Lepidium africanum | reverse complement strand
CCACATTCCAGGATTGTTGGAAGAACAGAGCCGTCATGCCATCCGGCCCTGGTGTCTTCCCAGGATCCATAAGAAATAAAGCCTTTTTTACCTCTTCCTCAGAGACTTTACCGAGANATCCATAAGAAATAAAGCCTTTTTTACCTCTTCCTCAGAGACTTTACCGAGTAGCATTTTGTTATCAACATCAGTTATCCGAGGCTGAACCTCTGATAATACCTCTGAGTCCCAATCCCTACCCTGAGTAGAGAAAAGGCTCGAGAAATATCCAGTAGCTTCTGCTACAATATCGTCGTCATTAGTCACCCAAACACCCAGGCTATTATATAATCCACTTATTCTATTCTTCGCCCGTCACTGTTTTGTTTGGGCATAAAAAAACTTGGTGTTTGCATCTCCTTCCTTAAGCCATTTATTTCGGCTTTTCTGTTTCCAAATATACATCAACCACCATTTTAGAATGTTATTAGATCTGTCCAAATGTGTGACAATATTTCCTCTCTGGAGCTAGCATACTAATAACACTAAAACTAATATCATGTTTTGGATTTATTTATAAGTTTCATTATTCTAGAAGCCAAACTTTTTATTTATGGAAAACTATTTGATTAGAGCTGGGCATTCGGACCAAACCGAACCGATCAGTTTTTGGTTTATTCGGTTTTTTGGAATCGATTTCGAAATAAACCGAAATATTTCGGTTCGGTTTGTTTTGAAATTAATTTTATCGAATCAGTTTTTTCGGCTCGGTTTTTCGGTTTATTTGGGTTTTTTTCGATTTTCTCGGTTTATTCGGTTTTTTTTTGGATTTTTGGTTTTAAAAATGTAAAAAATTCCGGTTAAATGTCAAATTTTTTGTTTAACTAAAACCTATCGATTTTATGATAACCAAACCGACCGAATCGATAACCAAAATCAAAATTAAATCGATTCCGATCGATTATTGGAAAGAAACCGAGATTAAATCGAAAACCGAACAACCGGTTCGGTCGGTTCGGTCACTCTCGGTTTCTTCGGAAGGCCCACGGCTATATTTGACTGTGTAAAAACAAAAATGTAGAGTTCAAATTTGTGGTGTACAAGAAATTAGTTGATTTTCGGACAGAATTATAGACAAAAATTCACCATAAATCAGAAGATATTTCCAACCAAAAAAATATTAAGTGAGTCTGGTCCGTATTCTTTTGTCGATTATATAAAATATTTTCAAATAATGTTTACCAATTATCATGACATGCAGCATTTTAATTACGTTTAAAACATATAATTTTAATTAAACAAATTTTAGTATTAGGAAAATTAAACATAAAATAATACACATAAGAATTGAAACCAAACAATCCGAATTCAAATAGCTGATCTTAAAAATTGATTGAACAATACTTTGCCTCTGAAGATTATTGTTTCTTACAGCCTTCATTTAAATTTTGTTTAAGTCTTTTCATATTTGGATATAAAAATATTCAAGTAATAACAACGAATATTGTGTTGATAAAAAAAAAAGAACAATAATATTTCCCCATACTACACAGAATTAGCAGGTAGGTAATGGATTTTTTTTTTCTTATAAAGCAGGACTATAATTGGACTAGTAACTAAGGTCTCTAGTAACTGGACTATAATTATTTTGGCTTCATATATACTATTAATTTTTAGTCTATATTTATTTCTAGAGGTGAAAGTTTCATAATTGTAGGTGACTAGGTGTATAGTCAATTTTACACTGGAAAAGTAAACAAAAGTAATCTTTATGGTAGAAAAAAAGAGAGACTCATCTTCATGATTGAGCAGATGTCTCCATAAAGTGATTTTCTCTCTGTTATAGGCAATATGATACTTCAAAATTAATCTTCATAAAGTGATTCTTTTTTTTTGCTTTACATGTTGAGACAGACCTTTTAATGGGAGCTAAGAGTATCTGCATTTAGGAGTTCTCATAAGAGTTTCTCAATAAAATTATAATAATAGTATATTAAATAATATATTTTATTAAGAGAGTTTTTTAAATGAGAAACTTTGGGTTATAGTTTCAAGAATTTTGAGAGATTTTCATATTATAAAAATATTATTTAATATTTTATTATTATTATTTTTGGATGAGAAACTATTGCGAGAACCCCTTAATACAGATGGTCTAATATTTTTCAAAAGTAATTTTTAAATAATTTTGGTTGACTGAAAAAGAAGACGACAAACATGTGAAGTGTTCTCGGGTTATTAAGATATCGATTGACATTAAATTTTGGAGATCAAATATTAGTTAATGAAGATATAGAGACAAGAAATATTTAATTTAAGTATCACGAAAGACTTAGAAGAATGTTGATAGTTGTCAATATATATTAGTATTACTTTTATTTCTTAGCAAAATATTATTTCCATATGTATTTTCATCAAAGAGTATTACATTTCTTTGACTACATTCATACATAGTTGATTCCGCTGTTGTAGAAACCAAACACATGTATTATGACTTTTGGAGAAGAAAAACTTAGTTTTGTGAGAGCTTTATAATGATTAATTAATAAGAAGATAGTTGGGTAATAGGGAATTAGGGACTTTACTATTGTCACTCATATGTTTTATGGTGTGTGTTGTGATCCGAAACCAAGACCACGGGTCACTTGAGTCACTCACCATAAACTACTAAAATCACATAAGGCTTAAATGATACAGCTGAAAGTTAGAAAATGAATCATTTAAAAACCCTACAATAAAAAATATCACAAAACAAGGGATAAAGAGGTACCATCTTCTCTATTGTATTCTCCACCCAAATTTGACTCTATCAATGAAGGATAATAGAAAATTTTATCTAACTCAAAAACATTTTTATTATAATAAATAGGGTGATCGGTCTAATTCCACTCGAAAACTTTCATATAACTATGAATGTACCTAAACATTGAGACGTTTGTTAATTGCACACAAGACTAATATTAAAACTCTAATTCTATTCGAACTATCCCACATAATATCAAAAACACCCAAAGTTTGCTTCTCTTCTTAATTGTACACAAAATTAAAGTTAAAAATCTAATTCTACCCGATTTTAAATTTTCAATTTTTATGAAAATAAATATAAATACTGAATTCGAGCCCGATTTATACCCGAAATGAATCCGCTCCAAAAATTAAAATACTCGAATGAGTCTTAAATCAATAGAACCGAAAACCCGAAAAAACTCGACCCGAAAATAGCTCTATTGACGAAAAACTATCTTGATCATTTGGGTATTTTTAATGCTATGCATGTTAGTTCATGTGAAATTAGATTTTTAACTTTAATTTTGTGTGCATTTAAGAAAAGGGGCAAATTTCAGATGTTTCTGATACTATGTGTGATAGTTCGAGTGGAATTAGAGTTTTAATTTTAGTTTTGTGTGCAATTAACAAGTACCTCGATGTTTTGGGGTGGAATTAGACCGATCACTCTAATTGTATATATATATATATATATATATAAGGAGATTATGTCTCTCCAGAGTACGACATATCAGCTTTTTGGATGATTCTAGAGCTGACACATCATCACCATCATTAATTCAAGCTACCAATAAAATTAAAACAATAATACACATAAACACCATCATTAATTCAAATTCAAATTACCAATGAGAGTAAAACAATAATACACATAATCAAACTTATTTTAAAATATAAAAGCCAAATTTGATACCATTACTATAATCAGTATCATAACTACACTTCAATATATATCAGGAAACTAAACATACAATTTTTATATTTAATTACTTTTTTCTAACTTATATACAAAATTAGAAATACAATGTATTTGGTTCCATTTGAGAAAGATAAAACTATAATTTGCAAACAAATTACATGAATTATAAATTGTACATTATTACATTAAAAATGAGGCTGCATGTGTTTATTCATATATCGAATATTAAAAAATCAAACGAAAAAATTAAAATTAAATGAGTGCTTATATTCATGTAATAAATAAGTTTAAGAAATTACAATTTGAACATTATTTAACTTGTACAACAAAACTAATTTTGAAAAACAAATATTAAATATATTTGTTGAAAATTATTTATTTTTACATGTTAAATATATTGGTTGAAAATTATTTATTTTTAAATATTAAATAAATCTGTTTATAAATATTATTTTGTGCAATCGTGCGAATATAGATCGTGAATAAGAATCTAAATCGTAATTTTATTAAAGGAAGAAGAGATAAAAGTAACAAGATATTAAAACAAACAAAACTATTAATTGAATTAAAAAAATATAATTTGTTTAAAATGTCTTATCAAATGTAGGACAAATTAAATAGTTTAAAAAGTTAAAAAATCCAAACAAATTTAAGCTATCGAACCTATTACAATAGAGTTAATTGAAATTAAAATAAACTAATTTGTTAAAAAAAGATTTTATCAAAACAAACCAAAATTAAGTAATTAAAAAAATCGACCAATCAAAGAAATTAAAATTGTTTTTTATTCATTCAAAAGATACGGAAAATCTTAACGGTACAATTTTATTATATATAGAGATTGGTTAGAGATTCATTTTTAAACCAACAAAAATCAAATCTTAATTGATTAAAGTTTTCTTTTTTAACAAAAAAAATTCAAATATTAATTGGTTAGAGATTCAGTTTTAAACCAAAGAAAATCAAATCTTAATTGGTTAAAGTTTCATTTGTAATTGTATGTTTTTATTGAAATCGAATTAGAACAAATAATTAGTTTTTAAAAATAATATTATCTAAATAAAAAGATAAATTATTTAGTTAAAACAAATCGACCAATCAAAACAAATCAAGAGATTTAAAACCTCTATTATATTATTACAAAGATACGGAAAATCTTATTGTTGTGGTTTTATTATAATAGAGATTTTCCAGAGTTTTGGAATTTTAACTTTAATCTTCCAGATTTCTTTGCTAGGTTCAACGAAGAAATTTCAGAGAAAAACATGATGAAGAAAAGAAAAAATTGAGAGAAAAAAGTGGTAAAATCGTTGGTGGTAATATTGTTGGTGTTGTTAAGTTTGTCCCGGATGTTTCTTATTTAAAATTTTTGTTCTATTAGGATTATGAATATCTTTTGTTTGATTTTCCCTAAACATAAGGTATTTGGTTAATCATTGAATTAATGTTCTTATCATAATTTAACAAACGAAATCTGTTAAATTAATGATCTTATTATAATCTTAACAAACTTATTTTGTTAAAACAACTTAGAAAAAATGTAGTCAAATTAGGGTTTTAAAATTCAACCAACTAAATTATGGTTAAAATTCAAATACGACAAATCATAGTTCAAATCAAATATGACCAATCAAATCAATTAAAATTTATTGTTACAAAAAGACAAAGATACAACCGAATCATGTGACAAATTATCTAAACAAATTTTATTCAGACAAATTAATTATTTAATACACATCAACCAATAATAGATTTTAAATCTCTATTATATTATTATAAATTATATGGATAATTCAACGCTACAGTTTTATTATAATAGAGATAATATAAAGATTTTAAGATCTTCTTAAAAGTAAAGATAATTAAATAATTAAGATCATTTTATTACAAGTTATATTGTGACCAAAAATTTTTGACCAAAATTTTACTCAACATAATTATGACCAAAAATCTATTAGTTTTTAACGAATTAAAAATTTGGTAATTAAATAATCAAAATATTTGGACTGAGAGAAATGGTTCGATATATCATCAAAATATTGTGACCACTTTTTGACGATTAATATATACACTACTAAAATACAACTCAACTTTGACTATGATTATAATCATAAATTGGTCAAAAAGCAGTTATTTTGATCAATTTTTAATCAAAATTAAATGGTCAAAAATCGTTGGTGGGAAATTTCCGTTGGTCAAAAATTAAGCAAAACAACTATTTTTTGACCAAATTATGCTTATAATCATGGTCAAAGTTGAGTTATTTTTAAGTAGTGTGTGTAGAATTCCAATTATTATAATTGGCTCAACTACCATTTGTTATTTTTTCTGTTACTAGAAACTAGATTCCTGACGGGCAGCTTATTTAAATATAAAAATTAATGAACAGAAGTTGTGATATTTTTTAGAAAAAAAAAAACTGCTAATGTAAAAGAATGGTTTTGAAATATTGTCATATAATATGTAAGATTTAAACTTAGTTTTGGTTGGTTATACTTTGAATAATAAAAATACAAGGACGAAAATATCATATATAAACATAAGTAATGTGTTGATAATTGCGATGTATATGAGTATATCTTACGTATCTTAGGTATAAGGTGTATTTTACGCAATTTCTTATTTGTAATAGTTCTTCAATTTTAATTAATGCAATATATATTTCAATAAAATATGAAAAGAAATTAAAGGAGACGCTAATATAATAAATTTTCTGTTTTTAAAAGATATTTTACGTTGACAAAAAAACCAAAAAGATATAACAGTCTTCTCCCAATCATAAGGAAAATAACTTGTTATTGCCAAAATCATTTCTTTTAAGAATCTATTAACACCAAAAATCTTGAAACAAATTCCTGAAATAGAAAAATTTGATAGATTTTAGATTGAGCTATTTATCAAGAATTCGAGGACGAATTTCATTTAAACTGGAAGAAAATTGTGAGATCTAGCTCATTAGGTTCAATATGTAAAGAAAACTCTAGGTGAGTGTAGATATATATTTGTGCATGACCTCTCATAGTTTACATTTTTATTCCTACGTTATATTTTGTAAGAGCAGCAAAAAATTCTCAATAAACCCTAAATAAAAATTAAAACTCTATTTACCATAAAATTGACCATGTGAACAAAACAGTGAACAAATTCATAATCAGCTCAAATTTGGTGAATAGATTTTTGATCCGTGGATAAAAATGCAGCCAAAAATAAACACTTTATAGTTAAAATACTATAATAATTTTTTTGCTAAAGAGATCTTGATATATCTAATCCACGAATAGTTAGCAAACTTGTGAAACAGTTTTCCAGCAAATCAGAAGAACCTAGAAGAAAATCAACATATTGTTGAAAAGTTCCAAAAATCTAATTTTCGGATTAACTTATGTATCTCGAATTAAAAAGTCATATATATCGAGAAATTATGTTTTAAGGTGGTGGTTTATTTAAGGAGTCAAAGATACATTAACCACCATTTTTAAAATGCTATTAGATATATATGTCCAAATTTGTTTTCTTAATTAGTGTACATTCAAATAAAATGATTGATACATAGTGAATATATAATACTAGTATTAAGCCCCGTGTTTTGCATGAGCTAAATTATAAAATAATTTTGTTCGTTTGATGAAATTTATATTACTTTGCTTTTAACATCTCAAATTTCTTTTCATTTTTCTTCCGAAGAGAATATCCTAATCCAATTTTATTTTGTTTTTCACTTTCTTCGATTTATCTTGAAAGATGTAATAAATTTTCGAATTTTCTAGTATGGGTACAATTACAAACGATAAAGAAAAATCCAGAAATTGCACAAGACACTCTTCAACGAAACAAATATAATTATTTTTAAAAGGTTAATGCATATATGAAAACAACAAACTATAAGCATGAACAAATACAATATTTTTAAAAGTATAATCGTTGTCAAAATAGCTCTTTAATAATGTTAATTTTTTCTGAACAAAAAAGACAAAACAAAACTAATTTAACAATAGTGAAAATTGTTGGAAAAAAAAATGAAGAACAATGTGATCGATTATAAAATTTTCTACTATTTATTCATCTAATTTGAATGAAAACTCGCATGGAAAAATAAGAAGACCTTAGTAACAATGACTTAATCTTGCTTCATAGATTTCAACCACTTTCTTAAACGTTTTGTCCTCTCGTATTATTGGTTTCTCCACAAATTCTACAAATGACATCTACTAAAACACACACAACAATCGTCATAACTATGATTGTCATTTTACTGCAACAATCAAACAGTTTCAGGTTTTACTTTTACCTTTGCAGCATTGATCTCAAGATTGTCAACAAAAATGATGTTATCCAAGAGTGGCTTCAATATATATACAGATAAAGAACAAATCAAAATTTTCAAAGCAAATGTCGTGAGCATGTCTGAAAACTACAACCTCTAAGAACTCTATATTACCTGAAACAACAAAAGAACGCCAAATCTAGTTATGATCTTGTAAATTTCAAATTGAAATCAAAATTAATACTAATGTTATATATATTATCCCAATTTCTTTTTTCTTGACTTCTCTTACACCACCAGAGAAGATCTCTTCTGATTCATTAGTAAACTCTGTTTGAAAAGAAAATCAATTGTTATGAATGAACTTTTGGTAGGAAGATAATGAGGGAGGGAATAATTTTTAGCGAAACAAAAATTGTAGGAAAAAGTGATTTAACCTGGGAGAAGAAGAGAGAGGAGAGGAAATGGAGAAAATGGAGAAAGTGGAAAAGAGTAAAAAAAAATGTGTTCTTTATCTGTATGTTGGAGAGATTGTGGGAGAGAAAACGGAGAAAACGATAGCTTTTAATTTTATTTAATTTTGTTTAATTTTTTTTTAAACAGAAAATAATTAGAAGAAAAGTATATAGGCATATTTTAGGATTTATGACACGTGTCAGACAAATAGGGTGTCAATTTTTTCGTAAACTTATTTGTGTTTTATTATAATAAGGATATATAATTAAATGGTAAAAGAATCTCAAAAAGACTTTTATTATCAAGACTCTTTTATTATCAACTCAATTACGAGCAAACTTAAATAACATTTATTGGAACATTGAACAACATTAACTTCAAACTAGGAAAAGGCAATAAATTGCTAACACACGAACATATCATAAGCAATACATTTGTTTTAGTAACACTCATAGAGTTTGATATCCATTTTGAGACCGAAATAATTATTGCCTTGAATGTAATCGGTCGTTAATGTAGTGATGCCACGAGTCATAAAGAAGTCACCAGTCCCACCAACAATTGCTAGGTCTCTTGTCGGCTCGGTCATGGGATTTGCATTCATCATGTTAATGGTTCCTTTATATTGTGTCGAATTGAATACTAATGTCCAAGCAACCCAAGTAATGTAACTCGACTTACCGGTATAGATAAAAAAACCTTGGACATGAGCCACTGGTTTCGAGAGAGGGTTCTGGTCCATTGTCACAGGACTGTCGAGGACAATAAATTTCCCGAAGTTGAAGTCTCCTAGTCCTAAAGGGTTCACGATCGTAGCTGACGTGGCATTAGCTGTATTATCACCATCGTAAACAACGCCTTTAATGTGGAGAACGAAACGTTTGCATGGCTTTTTGGGATCGATTGATTTCTTGACAGATGAAACAACATTTGATTGGTAAAGTAAAATGGATAAGATTGCGATAGATAACACTTGTTTGTAGATTTGATTTGTCATTGCTATTAGAGTAGAAAAAGAGTAGTTTTTGCTTTAATGTGGATATGCAATAGAGCGACATGGAAGCCTTTATTTAAAGAGACGCTATTAGGATATTGGGCTATTAGGTTATTGAGCTTTTATGGACCACGATCTTATTAGCTAAATAGAAATTAGTATAAGAGTGTTATCATCTTATTGTATCTATATAAAAGTTTTAGTCTCCATCAAATTCAATAAGAAACCCTTTTCGCAAATCCTCTTAGGTTTCTTGACATGCTATCAAAACCAAACCTAAATTCTTAGGTTCTTTCGATCCTCTATTCAATTCTGAGATCATGAAGTTTCAAACTTTCGATGAAGGAGATGGTGGTGCTGACGATGAAGATCCAGATGAAAATCGTTAAGCTTCTTACATCTTAATAATTTAGTTATATTTTTATTTAGTATGTTATTTTCTACAATTATGTTTACTTTCCTTTTGTCAAACTATTATTTTCGATTAAAAAAAAAGAAAAAAGATAAGAAGAAGAAAGTAAAAAAAAAAAAAAAAAGAAGAAGGAAAACGTAAAAAAAAATAAAAACCTTGCTTATTGATTGGCCAAGCTGATTTTGATGTGGACTAGCAAAGTTGTTAGTTTCTTGAAGAACATGGATTATGAACATGAATCTATGAGATTCGTTCGTTGATGGTGATACTTAAACCACAGCTCATCATACAATTCCATGGTGTTAAAAGTGACGGTAAAGATGTTTCACCAAGTGGATCCTAATAATAGGTTTGTTGCTTAATCAAGCACAATCTAAGGAATTGACTCGACCGCCGAATATAAAGCCGTATAGATGACTCGATGACCGAGTATAACATCATAAAGATGACTCGACGGTTGAGTATAAAGCTGTGAAGATGATTCGATGGCCGAGTATAATTCTGCGAAGATGACCCTATGACCAGGTATAAATGTCTATGATGATCACATTAGCTAAATGGAAATTATGTTAAGAATGTTATCTTCCTATTATATATATATATATATATATAAAGTTTTAGCCTTCATCAAATTCAATAAAAAACCATTTTCACAAATCCCTTTAGGTTTCTTGACAGAAACATAGGTTTTGATCGGGTATCGTCATCGTTGATCTAGTTACCAATAATATTTGTTAGAACAGTAAAACTGATGTAATCATTGATCAATCACGTGTTTTTAATTGGGTATATATTGGTCAGACACACCTTTAGTTGGTGTGAATATATTTGTTACAAGAAATTATTTTATTTCCGGACAGAATTAAAGACAAAAATTCGTCATAAATCAGAAGAAATTTCAACAAAAGAAATGAAGTGAGTCTTTGTCCGTATCCTTTTGTAGTGTATACAATATTTTTAGATAATGTTTACCAATTATCATGACATTTTAATTACGTTTAAAAGTTAAATAAATTTTAATATAACGGAAAATTTAAACATATCGAACCAAATGGAAACCAAACAATCCGAATTCAAATAACTGGTCTGAAAAATTGATTGATCAATCATATATATGAGAAGTTACTTGCCTCCAAAGGTAATTATTATTTACAGCCTTCATATGAATTTCGTTCAAGTCTTTTCATTTCCATATAATAATATTCAAGTAACAATGAATATTTTGTTAATAGAAAACCATTAAGCAAAACAAAAAACAATGAATATTGTGTTCCCACACTACAATACACTTTATATAGCAATTCATAGATTGTATTTCTCTTTGTCGTGAGTCTTACTGATCCATTTGAACCCTAATTTGATGAGGCACAATTTGAACTCCTGATGCCGAAGATAGTAGGTCTTGGCTTCATATAGTCAATTTATTTTTATTATTTTACATTTTTTTGTTCAACTTTCAATTATTTTTGTTTTTTTATTTTATTTTAGAGGTGTACACAGTCAATTATATTCTGAAAAAAGTAAACAAAAGTGAACAGATGTCTCCACAAAGTGATTCTTTTTTTCCCTTTTGATACGAAGAAAGTGATTCCATCTTTGCTTTACATGTGGAGACAGTCACTTTAATGTGAGCTAATACAAAAGTTATTTTTCTTAATTTTGGTCGTCTGAAACAGAAGAAAAAAAAAAAAAAAAA
>OVAX01002848.1:0-13598 GCA_900406405.1 Lepidium africanum | reverse complement strand
GGCTGAAAAAAAAAAAAAAAAAAAAAAAAAAACAGAAGAAGATAAACATGTGTGTAAAATACCTCAGAAAAGAAGAGAGAGCCACGTCAGCAGAGAAATTTTTGAAGGCGATCTTAAAAGCGATTAGGGGATTCACCGTTTGGCCCACGCTACGGTCATGACGGCACCGAAAAATGATGAATCAGCCTCGCTTTCCGATGATGGGGCTAGGACGTTGAGGATGAATCAATTGCAGCAAGAATCAGAGGCAAACATTGGATTTTCGCAGATGGCTCCAGAGCAGAATGAGAAGGAAACAAATACGATGACGGAGAAGAAATCGTGGGCTAATATTGTCCAAAGGAAGGAATACAAACGTAAGAATTTTAGTTTGAAAGAGGTGAATGGGGAACATAAAGTAATTGTTCCGAATGAAGTATTTGTCGATCCTAAGCCACCATGGGAGGATTTTGTGGTGGGAAAGTTCTTAGACAATGCACCTCATGTTGCCAAGATTCACAAGATCGTGAATGGTATTTGGAGGATGGGAGATAAATTAAGCTTTATTGATGTCTAGGTGGTTAGTAAAACTACAGTGAAATTCCGTATTCGGAACGCAACAATGAAATAGAGAGTGCTGAACAGGCAAATGTGGGAAATTGCTGGCGTACCTATGATTGTCAAGCAATGGACGCCATTTGCAGAGGAATCACAACCGGTTCTGAAATCCATTCCTTTGTGGATTCTTCTAAAGAACGTCCCTCCATCGATGTACTCTGAAAAAGGTTTAGAATTTATGGCTTCGGGAGTTGGGAAACTCATGAGAATGCACCCTAAAACTGAAGCATGTGTGAATTTTGATGAAGCTCAGCTACTGGTTGAAGCTGATCTAACAAGGGAGCTACCTAAATCTTATCAGTTTACTGGTGAAGAGGAAGGAGCAATAGACACTGTAGTCACCTACGCATATCCATGGTTACCACCGCAATGTGGAGTATTTGAGAGGTGGGGACATGCTTCAGAGAAGTGTCTCGTTATGAAGAAATCTAAGGAAAATGGTGATGGTGTGACAAAAGATTTGGACAAGAAGGAGATTGTATCGGAAACGACGACAAGCAACCAAAACAATGAGGTGGACAAGAATCCATCAGCTGGAAAAGAATGTGTTGACTCTAAATTGGAAGCAGAGAAGCATCACACCTTATCTCTCCCAAATGATACAAGTGATATTAAAGAGGCACCTGTCACTGACAATGCTATACAATCTGATAAAGTCTAATTATGTCAGGATATCTGAAAGGTTTGGGGTTGATGTGGTAAGAGATTACGGGGATTTGGGATGGATCACCCCTCCCAAAACAGGTCGTTCTCTAGAAAAACAAAGGGGAGAGAAAACGAATCTATCTAAGTCATTTGCTGCTCTTGGTGATGATGAGCAAGATACTAAGAGAGATATGGAGGACGAATCAAGTGAGGAGATAGTGGAAGAAACACAAGATACTGTTGGGGACCAAGAAGAACATACTTTAAAAATTGTCAAAGGATAAACTGATGGTGGCAACAAACGCAGCCGAGAGGGACAGAGATCGGATATTCCTTTAAGGACTTCCATTCCTCGAGAAGCCAAGACAGCTCATAAGATTCTTTCAAATCAAGACATTCAAAGCCAAAGGTTTTGACCATTGGCGGAAAGAGTAACAAAGCCCCTCCAAAAAAATTTTAATGTCGAGTTTCTTTTGGAATGTGCACGGATTTAACAAGCGTACAAAACATACCGTTGTATGTGATTGGGTAAACAAGTTTGATCTACAGTTTGGTTGCTTATTGGAAACTAGAGTGACAGAAAACAAATCTATGAACATTGTTTCTACAGTTTTTAAGGATTGGTCCTTCCTTTCAAACTATGATTCTCATCGATTGGGAAGAATTTGGGTCTTATGGAGGCATGGTACTCGATTGACTCCTTGCTTTACAAGCAGCCAAATGATTACTTGCTCGGTTTTGTTAGCGGGTTCTATCACGAAATTTTTCTGCTCTTTTGTGTATGCCTTTAATGGCGTAGAGGAAAGAAAGTTGTTGTGGGATGATATGAGAAATCATCATAACTCACCGATGATTAGAAATAAACCATGGATGATCTATGGGGATTTCAATGAGATCCTGGATGGGTCAGAACATTCTATGTTTGAGATCTCTCCATTGATTCCTCCGGGAATGAGGGATTTTCAGGACGCTGTCCGATATTGTTCATTGCGACATTACTGCTCATGGACCACTTTTTACTTAGTGTAACAAACAAAATGAGGAGGGGTTGATTTGTAAGAAGCTAGATCGTGTATTGGTGAATGATTCATTTTTATCGACATATCCACAATCTTATGGCGTATTTGAGGCAGGTGGATGCTCGGATCACCTAAGATGTAGGATTAAGATTCAAAAAGGGTTTATGAAACCAAGAAAACCATTCAAATTTGTGAACACATTGGCTATTTCGCCAGATTTTATACCAGCGGTGAAAACATATAGGGATGATATAGAGGAACTTTATCAATCCACATCTGCTATGTTTAGGTTCTCAAAGAAGTTAAAAGGATTAAAGAGGACTTTAAAGCCCATGACAAATCACTTATTGGTGATATTACAAAAAGGACGAGATTAACATTTGAGGAGCTATGTGAGAAACAAGAAACCACTATATGCGTACCTACAAGGCATAACATGGATATAGAGGCACAAGTGTATAGGAAATGGGAGCGTTTGTCAAGTATTGAGGAAAAAAATTTTAAAGCAAAAATCGAAGCTCCATTGGCTTAAGGTTGGAGATGGTTGTAAGAAATATTTCTTCAAAGATGCTAAGGTTCGGGAGATGAGAAATGTTATCAAGGAAATTAAAACAACTGCGGGTGATATTGTTAATACATAGGAGGAAATGAAAAGAGAAGCTGAGTCTTTTTTCCATAGCTTTCTCGGTAACAAGATTGAAAATTATGAAGGAATATCAGTTGATGACTTACACAACCTACTGCAGTACACTTGTAATGAGTCTGATCGGGATTTTCTTGTTTGAGAAGTTACAATAGACGAGATTAAAGACACCCTCTTTGCAATGCCAGATGATAAGGCACCAGGACCTGACAGGTATACAGTTGAATTTTTTAAAAGCTCTTGGCAGATCGTGGGGAAAGAATTTGTCGTGGCTATACAATCTTTCTTTCGGACTAGTTTTCTACCAAAAGGAGTCAACGCTACGATTTTGGCCCTTATTCCCAAGAAAACATGGGTTGTGGAGATGAAAGATTATTGACCTATATCTTGTTGTAATGTGCTTTATACGGTCATATAAAAAAATACTTGCAACTCGACTAAAGTGCTTACTTCCCAAGTTTATATCTCTGAACCAATCAGCATTTGTTAAAGACCGGTTACTCATGGAAAGTGTCCTTTTAGCGAGTGAGCTTGTTAAAGACTACCACAAAGATACAATTTCATCTCATAGTGCAATGAAGATTGATATTTCGAAGGCTTTTGATTCGGTTCAGTGGCATTTCCTCTTGTCTACACTTGTTGCATTAAACTTCCCTCCTACTTACATCAAATGGATCGAGCTTTGTATTACCACATCATCTTTCTCAGTACAAATTAATGGTGAATTGTCTGGTCTTTTCAAGAGTGAAAGAGGATTATGTCAAGGATGCTCCTTATCTCCATATCGATTTGTGATATGCATGAATGTATTGTCAAAGATGTTGAACAATGCTGCGATGAATCAAAGATTTGGTTACCACCCTTATTGTCGGAATCTACAATTAACACATTTGTGTTTCGCTGATAATTTAATAGTTTTTACAAATGGTAAACGACGATCCATTGAGGGGATCCTAGCTGTCTTTAGAGAGTTTGCAGCTATTTCAAGGCTAAATATTAGTCTGGAAAAGTCCACTCTGTTTATAGCGGGGATAACTAAGCATGAAAAGGAGGAAATTTTGTAAACCTTCCCATTCGAATCAGGTCACCTACCAGTTCTATACCTCGGGCTGCCATGGCTAACAAAGCGGATGACGGTTAACGACTATATGCCCTTGATAGAGAAAGTTCATGAAAGGATAAGTACTTGGACAACAAGACATCTATCCTTTGTGGGGCGTTTGCAACTAATCAGTTCAGTGATCCACAGTCTAACCAACTTCTGGATATCCGCGTTTCGATTACCAAGTGCCTGTTTGCAAGAAATAGACAAGTCGTGCTCTGCATTTCTCTAGTCTGGACCTGATCTTAATCCTAAAAAACCAAAGGTGTCCTGGAAAGACGTTTGCAAACCAAAAGAGGAGGGTGGTCTGGGTTTAAAGCCTTTGAAAGAAAGAAACAAAATCTCCTGTTTAAAACTTATATGGAGGATTGTCTCGGCAAACTCTCTATGGGTTCAATGGATACGTATTTACCTTATTCTAAAAAGTTCCTTTTGGGCAATCAAAGACACTACCACCTTGGGGTCGTGGATATGGCGAAAGGTACTTAAATATCGCTCCATTGCAAGGGATTTCATCAAAATGGAGATCAATAGTGGCCAACAAACGTTCTTCTAGTTTGATGTGTGGTCACCCATGGGATGTTTGCTAGACCACGCAGGGTAGAGAGGCTCAATTAATATGGGTATTAGCATTAACGCCACGGTTGCTGAAGTTCTTCTTCATCGCAGGAAACGTAGACATAGACTACAAATCATCAACGATATTGAAGAACAAATCAAGGTAATTAGAAGATGATGGCTTGTTGAGGGTGAAGACAGAGCTTTATGGAAAGTGCAAAGTGATAAGTTTAAGGAACTTTTTAGCTCCAAACAGACATGGAATTTAATTCGTCAGGTACAACCCTCCAAAGACTGGTTCAAAGGAATATGGTTTAGTCGGGCAACACCGAAGTTCTCTTTTTTGGCATGGCTTGTTGTTCTTGACCGACTAGCAACTGGAGATAGAATGAGGAGATGGAATCGAGGGTTCAATACAGCATGTGTATTCTGTGATGAGTTGATAGAAAGTAGATCACATCTTTTCTTTGTATGCAGCTACACAAATGAGGTATGGTCAAAACTTGTAAGCAAGTTGTTGGGACCAAAATTCACACCAGTTTGGGACGACATCCTGCAGTTGCTGGTAGACGCCACTATCAATACACACACAGTCTTTCTGGTGCGGTATGTGTTTCAACTCTCAATCCATTCCTTGTGGAAAGAACGAAATTGGAGACGACAAGGCGAAGCTAGCATCACAGCTACTCGGATGGTCTTTACCTAGACAAATGTGTTCGGAATAGAGTATCATCCCTTAGAGAAATGGGGGATCGAAGGTTTGATCCTTGCATGGGAATATGGTTAGATAGTAGATAATTTATCGGTTGCTAATGTCTTATTGTATTGGTTAGAGTTTGCTACTTTTATTACTTAACCTAGAACAAACACAGCTTTTGCATTCTTTGTAAAAAGGAAAACGAGTTTTTTGAATATATTTTACATAATTTTTCANTATTTTTTAAAAAATTTTTAAAAAAAAAAAAAAAAAAAAAAAAAACATGTGTGAAGTGTTAGTAAGACACCAATTGGCATTGAATCTAATTAAAGTTAATGAAAATATAGAAACAAGAAAATCTAATTAAAGTTTCATGAAGAACGTTGATAGTTGTCCATAAATTTTAGTATTACTTTTATGTCTTAATATAATATTATTTCCATATGTATTTTCATCAAAGAGTATTACAATTGTTTAACTACATTCATAGATAGTTTATTTTGTTGTTGTAGGAACCAAACACATGATTTATGACTTTTGGAGAAGAAAAACTTAGTTTTGTTGAAGCTTTATAATGATGAAGAAGATATATAGTTTTTTTTTTTTGAAACTAAGATATATAGTTGGGTAATTAATAGGGGCTTTACTATCGTCACTCAAATATTCTATAGTGTTGTTGAGATCCGAAACCAAGACCACGACTCAACTGAGTTACTCACCATAAACTACTAAAATCACCTACGATTCAAGGCTTATATGATATTTCTGAAATATAAAGAATGATTAATTCTAAAATCCTAAAATTAGAAAGTAACACAAAACAAGAGATAAAAAGATCTCTCATTCACTTTTTTATTTATTTATTTTATAATTCGTAAGTTCGGGCCTTAGGTCTGTATGTTTCCAAGAAGCCAAAAAGTTCATTTGAAAGTCCTAATGATCCAACTAGAAGAAGTAATTTCCGGCGGAAATCAAAACAAAAAAACAATATATTTCCGCATTTTCGGCCCTCAGTCCAACTACCGGTAAACCACTCTAGTTGGGTTAATGTCCCACTCATTTCTGTTGTATTTTCCACAATTTTAACTCTAGGGTATAGAGGGTCATGTTTGTTCAACATGATATAGTTCAAAATTTGGCTATGAATTCAGCTTTGTTGATTCAATAAATAAAAGAAAACCAATATATAAAGATCTGAGATGATGTTTATTGCGTCTACCTATCTGCATACCTTTTCTTGGCCATTAATTATGGTTGTAAATTTTTCACATTTGTGTTTAATAAACTAAATGTGTCAGCAAAAAAAAAAGTAATCAAATTCTAATTGATACGCTCAAGTTAAAACCTTATGAATCTACCGCAAGTTCACAGCAAACATAGTAGTACTTAGTGATCGAATCCACGAAGAACCAAAAATTGCACTTTTGACTACTTGATTCTAATTCAAGCTACACCAAACTATGATTGAAAGTGAATAAACTAACAACTAAATGATTTGCAAACAATATTAAAAAGGCATCAGGAATCGGGTATTCATCAGCAAATAAGAATCTAACCAAGGAAATTATTCAGGGAATACTTAAGCACAATTCTCGACTTGAACACAAAAATCTAATAAACCCACTATTGTGGTGCCTATTACTCTATTTAGCAACCTAGAATTCCTAACTGTCGCTGGCTCTAATGATGCAAACAGGCATTAACGAATTGATTCAATTTGTCCACAAATATCCTTAACAATCAATTATCGTTGGTTAAGGCTAGTTGCTCATCTACACTAGTTTAGGCGTTTAACAGGCTTTTGGAAAGTAAACAACCTAAAATCATAGAGTAGTTGATCAGGCTAATCTTAGCATTACACTCAGTTATAGATGGAGAATTCCTAATGATTGAACCCTATCTGATCCCCAATTATTGATTCTTAAATCCCTAGAAACCCTAAACCTCACTATGAAACAACTCAGGCATAATCAAAGCGGAAACAATAGACATAAGGAAACAGAACATGAAATTGCAATTAATATAAAAGTGGGTTAAGAAATCTTCTCAAAAGTATGGAGGAAATCTTCTCCCTGCTTACAGAAAACTATCTCAGCCGTCTCTAAAACGTTCTATGTTTTCTATCTCCTAAATGAAATAAAATAAAAAGGTTTTTATAGGTCCTAAAACTTGCATATACAAAATAGGAAAATTTAGGTTTATTCCTCGCAGATTCGAGGATCAATCGATCGATCAGTGGTGAACGGTCGATCTCCAACTTAACTTGGTCGATCTCCAGATCGGGCGCATTATCCTTCGAACAGCTTGATCGGTCAATCCTTGGGTAAAAGGTCGACCCGCAGGTCGTGCGTAGCTCTCATTGAGGAGTGTGATCAATCGATCAAGGTGATGACCGATCAATCAGCATTCTTCTTTTAAATTCTAGAAATTACTCCGATTCGTTCCAATCCCTGCACCTCAAGTATAATCCAAATTAATCATGTTTTCCACCTAAAAAGACTCTAAAACGCAGACAAAGGCTCTGAAAACATGCGAATTAATGAGCTTAAAATCGATAAAAATGAGGTATATCACCAATCGAGACAAGTATAGTGTATCTTCTACATTTTAGCAACTAAGGGGGTGTATGAAGATTTTGGTTTTTGTCTGAAATCACATGTTATTCAACTAGGGGTTTTTAAATGTCTTCCCAAATCATGTATTATTGAACTTAAAATTTGTGTAGGATCATTTAAAATATTTCAGAATCTATTGTTATTCAATCAGAAATTTATTAATCATATCAAATCTAATGTTATTTAAACATTATCAATTCATTTTAGAAAATATACTCAACTTGATTTTAGAAGATTTTGAATACCTTTTCTAGTTGAAAAACAATAGTTGAAAATCCCACCTCTTTTGCGTGTGATTTCAAAAAAAAAAAAAATTTGCTGAATAATTTTTTGTTCTTCACTATTCTTCTTCTAATGGCCCTCGTTATCATTTTTTCCCTTCAAAAATCTGTTCAACTTTGTGCAAAAGTCAAATCTCTTTTTTTCTTTTCCGTTCTCTACATCTATTTGCCACTGATGTTTATATGTGTTTCTCACAATCTTAATGCCAATTTTATGCTAATTTCAAACTCTAGCTCAATTTCATACATTTTTCAAGTTTTTGTTTTCTTAAGTTAGCTAACATCTTTTTGATACTTATGGTTTAGTCATATGATACGGAAAGTTCGAATGTTTTAGGTTTCACGAAGCTAGATCAGTGAATATAAAACTCCTTGGAAGCCAGAATATAAGTAGCACCAAATTTTAATGAACATGAGAATGTTGATTGACATATGCCATTTGCGTGAATTTTATTCATCTATCAGAATCTTGCGACCGTTTGAACTGATGGCATCATCCAGCACTTGCTCGTAGTTGCTTGGTTGGGTTTGTGCTAAGGGCCATACGTGAATCTGACTTGTTTGGTATTCTTTAATGGGAAAAACGCCATAAAAAGCCTTTAAATTCAAAAAAGCGATAAACTAAGCATAAATTTTCAAAATATCATAGTAATCATAGTCTTTGTGTTGACCACACTACTAAAGGCCCGCTGTTAATTGAGTTGTTACAGAGTTAATTTCCCATTAACACTGCCGTTATGTCCAAATAAGAATTAATCCCAAACTTTCAAAATGTCAATTTAATCACACTACTATAAACATGTGTTATTGATGACGTGGAGTGGATTTTCCGTGAATTTGATTTCGCAAAAAATATATTAAGGTGATTTTCATTCAAGGATTTTCCGTGAGTTTAATTCACCTATCAGAACTGATGGCATCATCCAGCACTTGCTCGTAGTTACTTGGTTGGGTTTGTGCTACGGGGCCATACGTGAATTTGACCTGTTTGGCATTCTTTAATGGGAAAAATGCCATAAAAAGCCTTTAAATTCAAAAACGCGATAAACTAAGCACGAATTTTCAAAATGTCATTTTAATCATAGTCTTTGTGTTGACCACACTACTAAAGGTCCGCCGTTAATTGAGTTGTTACAAAGTTAATTTCTCATTAACACCGCCGTTATGTCCAAATAGGAATTAATCCCAAACTTTCAAAATGTCAATTTAATCATACGACTATAAACCTGCGTTATTGATGACGTGGTGTGGTTTTATCTTAATTGTTACCAAAGATAACAAAAGTGTTTTTTGTAACAATAAACAAAACGCATAAAAAATCATCATATGTATGTCACACGTTTTCCCTAGTTGAGGGCTTAGGACTCTCTAGTTGGTTTAGAGTCTTTCAACTCTGATCAATAGAGCTGTGGGTACCGGAAATTACCTTAATCTGCCGGATTTATTTCCTTTTATTTATTTTTCTTTCCTTTTCTTATTGCACAAGGCAAGCTACACACAAGAACAAGTTAAACCTAATACCTCCAAAGCTCTCCGCCGACTATAGTTTGTTGTGGTTTGGATCGGTGCTTAACGGTGTATTGTTTTTTACGGAATTTACGAAGATCTTTGCTGTGGTTCTCTAGATCGTGATTACTTGACAAAAGCGAGTGTGTTCAGGGGATGTCTTTGGATCAAGGTGATAAGAAACCAATTAAACTACGTACGATGCCTAAGGCATGTACCATAGAGAGGAACAAGTGCAGCATAATGGGCAGATTGTTAAATCCGGGAAGTCAATGAATGTCTGGTTTTATTCATGACATGCCACGGGTTTGGCATGTCTATGAACGTTGCAGAGGTTATGCCTTATCAGATGAGAAATTCCATTTCGTTTTTGACTCCGAGAACGATCTTATTTTAGTACTTGAAGCAGGAGCGTGGACCTATGAAGATTGGAGTTNTGGAGTATTGTAATTGAGAGGTGGGAGGAGAAACCGGATGCAAACTATTTGCAATTCATCCCCGTTTGGGTAAGGATGCGTGATGTGCCTTTGGAATATTATGATGTTGATGCATTGACTGAGATGGCGGGTTGCTTGGGAAGAGTCATGGAACTGGGCTTCGATCCTCGTAAACCATAGAGTAAAGGCTACATTCGGGTTCGAGTCAAGATGAATGTGTCGAGACCGGTGAAAGGGTCACAGGAGTTTGAACTTCCTTCTGGAAATGTGGTAGTGGTTAAATTTGAATACGAACAAATCCGGAAACGGTGCTATCATTGTTAGTGTTTGACCCACGATAGCGTGAGATGCCCCTTTGTTCCCTCTAACCGGCAGCTTGCTGCATCGGTGGGGACCGGTCCGAAACCGAATAAGGGAAAATACCTTAAGGAGGGTGACCCTCTACTTGGCGTTCTCACAGAAAGTGATGTTGGTATTGATGAAAATACCGAAAGACCAAGAACTGCTGAAGATATTTTAAACGTTCTTCGCAATTATATGTCTATACAAGATCCAGCAGAGAAAGAAGCAAGACGGGATAGAATCAAGCGAAAGGTATGGAAACTAGATGGTAATGTTCAAGATCAAAATTGACACATGCACCTTGAGGCTCCACCTATGGTACATTCAGAAGTTGATAAAGGCAAAGACTTGGTGTTCGACTTCACAGAACAGTCACCGGAACCGCGTGATGAATCTTAGTTGTTAGCCGCGTCCTTCAAGGCTGCAAGGGCTCATGTCTCTAGAACTCAAGGTCTCACACAGAGGAAAAGTGTTGATTTTCAGAACGATCATATACCTAGCCCAACGGTTTTTCACATTGGTGATAACAGTGGTGAATACTCTGGGGTTAGGCATATATCTAATCGGTTTCGGAAACGACCTAGCAAATGGAAGAGACAACAATACAAGAATAAAACCAAAGAGACAGAGAAGATATTGACTCCTAAATGAAAGGTCGTGGACAAAGAGTTGGAGATGGATGGTTATAAAGTGGCGAAAAGACTTAATATCGAGGTGGTTCCGAATGAGGAACCGCAGAGTCAAGATGAGCATACTAGCTTGGATTATCAAGGTTTGGGGAGTACCTTGACAATTCAAACACTAAGGTAACTGAGGTGCTCTCATTTTCCCGATATGATATTTCTTATAGAAACGAAAAACCCCAACGGGTACGTTTTGAAGTTACAAAAATCTTTGGGTTATGATCGGGCACACGGAGTGGAACCTATTGGCTTGAGTGGAGGTCTAGCATTATTCTGGAAATCTTCCTATGATGTTTTAGTTTTATCTTCAAATAAACATGTAATCGATACCCAAGTTAAAATCGGTTCAATGGATTTTTTTTTTTTCATTTGTTTATGGTGCGCCGGAACGAGTTAATAGACATTTGGTATGGGATGAATTAGTAGAACATGGTTGCAGACGTGATGAGGCATGGCTTATTGTTGGGGACCTGAATGAGATTGCTAATAACTCAGAAAAGATAGGTGGACCACAACGAGCAGATGCTTCCTTCCGAGGCTTTCGCAACATGATCTCGAATTGCCGGTTAAGAGATTTTGAGCATCACGGGAATTTTCTATCATGGATGGGAAGAAGAGGTGATATGGTTATACAGTGTAGATTGGATAGAGCTATGTGTAACATGGCTTGGTTACACAAATGGTAGAGAGCACAATATACATATTTAACAAGAATTGGATCCGACCATTCTCCAATCTTGGTCAAGTACATAGGTGATGACATTGTTAAGAAAGGTAGGTTTACCTTTGATAAAAGATGGTTATCAAGAGCTGGAGTTAAGGAGGTAGTGACTCATAGTTGGCGTGATCAACCATCTGGTGTGGAGGAAGTAGCCCTGGAACCCGCACCAACCCGCATCCGTTTGGCCCTCTCCACCACCAACCCGCAGAAATTCCAAACCGACGCGGTCCGGCCCACCTGAACCGCGGTCTCCTAGACCATTGACCGAACCCGCCCCGCTTATACCACTGTCTAAGCGGGCTAAACCCGCGGGTTTCCGATTCCAACAACAATAGAGGAAAGAAGAAAACTAGGAGGATGAGACTGAAACAATAACACAATTCCTTCAAAGTTTCAAACATAAAAGCTAAAACCAAACACAGAACAGAACATAGTTCCTTCAAAGTTTCAAACATAAAAGCTAACACAAAACAGAAAACAATGTTTCATCCGAGTTCTTCATCTTATTCATCATCGTCGCCATCAACAATTGATTGAAAAGAAGGCAATTTCTCATCTTCACCTTCAAATTTTTCGTCTTCCTCTGCATAACAACACATATAGTAATTAGTAAAACATTTTATATACAAATGAACAAGTTGAAAACATGAAAACCAAGAGTCCAAGATACTTAAAACGAAACTTTCATTACCATTGTCATATGCTTCAAAACCCTTTAACCAATTACGACTACATATTAAGGCTTGGACATTTTTTGGAAGAAGGCAGCTTCTATACTTATTCAAAACTCTGGATCCAATGCTGAATGATGATTCTGAAGCTACCGCNATGCTGAAAGATGATTCCGAAGCTACCGTTGTGATGGGGATACTAAGAACGTCACAAGCCATGGCAGCCAAATCTTTGAATCGACCAGAGTTGTCTTTCCAATACTTTAGGATATCTAAACTCTCAAATGAAGTCATGTCTAATGGTGGTTCATCTAGATACATCTCTAAAGACAACTTCCCACTTACAGCAACATTTGATTTGCGAAACGCCAAGAAATCCTATATCATTTATAAAATAGTTAGACAAGCAAAAGTATGAAATTAAACTTTTAAGTTAAACCACTTACATTGTAATTAGGGAAGCTTCCTCTTAGGTCTTCACGTCCATCACCAGATTTTTCAAGGACTGTCTCACGAGAATCTAAATATGGTGATTGCTTCTTGAACTTGCTGCTATATGGTTCAAAAAGAGTACTCAATTTTTCATGCATATGTTTCAATCGATCTTGAGCTGTTGTTTTATCGAGCAAACTATAACAATATTCTGCAAGTGTCATCTTCAATCTAGGATCAAACACAGTAGCCATTGCAAGAACATCATTGTACTGTTCCCAATACTTGTCAAACTTCTCTTGTATAACTCTAACCATCTCTCTAATAACCTTATTGTCGTGGGCTGCATGATCTCTCAACCACATTTGGATCTTCCAAATTTGCATAAATTACAAGTTAGATGTTGGATAAGTTGATCTTGGTATTAGACGAGTTATTTCATCAAAGGGCTACAAGAGATCACAAATCATCTTCCCTACTGCCCACTCATCTTCGGATGGGAGACTCTTGTAGTTTCTTCCTTCAATGATCTTCATATTAGCAAAAGCAGCTTTATAGTGAATTGCCCTTTCAAACATCTTGTAAGTCGAATTCCAACGAGTTGTAACATCAAGAACCAAACCAGCCTTCTTATCGATTCCAACTGTTT
>OVAX01002847.1:0-25133 GCA_900406405.1 Lepidium africanum | reverse complement strand
ACAGAGCTCAAAATTTCTGAGAGAAAATGGAGAGCTCAAATCGCACGGTGATGGAGAGAAAAAGACACGAGATAAAAGAAGAAAGAGATCAAAGAGATAATCGGAAAATAGATGAACGGAAAGAAGATTCCGATGAGAATTTGCGCGGAAGTTTGTTATAGAGAGAAGAGTCAAGCTCTGATACCATTTTAGCTTAACAAACTCATTCTCATTGATTTGGTAAAGTAGTTACAGAGGAAGCTTTATACACGTAAGTGTAAAGTTGGTTTATGCTAAACCATAAACTAATTACACCGGTTTATACTAAACCGTAAGCTATATATTAACATACAAATCGACATGCACAATACTTTGTATTGTTTGTTGATTGGATCATACCCAAACAAAGTTTTTACACTAACTTTCCTGGTTCTCATTTTAGGTAATGGTATGTACTGTTATTGGGATATTGGGTTCTCTTGGGTCTTTGATACCTAGATTGTAAATTATACTTAAGTGTTCATATTATATTGTATCTATGTAAGGCTTCAGTCTCTATCAAATTAAATAAGAAACTCTTTTAACAAATTTCTTGACATAATATTAGAGTCTAACCTAAATTATTGGTTCCTCTTTTCGATCCTCTATTATGAGATTATAGAGATTCAGACTATTGATGAAAGAGATGGTGGTGATGACTATTGGTTCCTTTCTTTAAAATAAACACAAGTTATTTTTTCGTTTTAATATTTAATTTCTACAATTTTGTTTTCTTTTCTCTTGTTAAAGTACTATTTTGATTTTTTTTAAAGTACTATTTTCATTTTTCTTAAAGAAAAAAGAAGAGAAAAGGGAACGAAGAAAAAGAAAAGAAGAAGACATGTTCTTCTCTATTGGTCAAAACTAAACATATTTGATCTCTTTATTGTAGAGAATAATATTGTAGTCTTGCATGTTTCGAAGATATTGTGTTGGTGATCACTCCAACGGATATAATGCTATGGTGGTGATGAAATTTGAATCCATCTACACAAGTTTTTTTTATGAACATCTTGTTTGAAGAACAACCCAAATTAATTTGTGATTTATTGACTCTACGCGATGACTCAACGGCTGAGTATAACGCCGTAAAGACGACTTGACGGCCGAGTATAACGACGGCTGAATATAACACCATAAAGATGACTTGACGGCCGAGTATAACGCCACAAAAATGACTCGACGACCTAGTATTACGCCGCGAAGATGACTCAACGACTGAGTATAACGCTGCAAGATGAATCGACGGCCGAGTATAAAGCCACAAAGATAACTCGCCAAATATAACACCGCGAAAATTATAGATCATCACCTTTGAATCTTTACATCCACGCTGAAGCAATATGTTTCTAGTACACAACAATCCATTTACAGGAGCATGGAGATAATAGGAACATTTGATCATAGGGAAACTCATGTGATAATCAGTAGCTAAAGGAGATGAGTTTTTATCTGAATTCAGAGGTTCAGGTGCAGACAATAAGAGCCACTTATCCTTAGTTTGGACAGAGAAAAGGAGATGAGGATGAGAAGAAGACACTTTCATGAACAGATTGGTAAAATTTGGACTCCGGAGAATGGAAGCTCAGTCCCTTGATAATAAGCAATGAAACCTCTATCGATTTCACAGGCAACTTTGAGAATATCTTAATGATGAGATCATCTGGGAACTGCTCTAACTTCTTCATTGATTTGGAAGAAGTTCTTCTTCCGCGTTTAGAGATCGATAGACTATCCCTAAGAGGTTTGTCTATGGCAGAAGATAACTCGTTAAAACTTATAACCCTATCTGTTATCCCTTCTATTTATTTTAGAAGATAAACGACTCGTTTTTTTGGTCGAGAGATAAACGACCCGTTAAAACCATGAATTTATGTTGATATTGAATAATGGGAAATTTGGATAGATGACTGACTATCAATTTTCACAAAATTAGTTTTGCCACAACTTCTCTCTCATAGGGTACTATTGATCATTTCAACCCATTATAGCCTACGACTAAAATTTTCACTTGTTCCCTCTTTTTCTCTCTTCAGTGGTTCTTTCCCAAGATTTTTTTCTATCTTCACACTTACTAAAAGTCTCTCACCTTTCCCGAAAATCACAGTGTGTGGTGAGTTCCGGAGTTCGTTGAATACTTTAATCTTGTTAATTTTTCTTCTGTGGGGTTGAGCTATTTTGATTTTGAATGTCGATTATCTATTCTCACACATCTCTTGTCACCTCACTCAAGAGTTAGGGTCACATGTATTGGATTTTAAATTCTTTTGATAGTTATCTATTCCAAAATGGATTTAGGTATGTTTTTTTTTTAACTTATTTGGTTAAGATTTCTTTGGCTTCTGTCTCCAAAGATGTATTGGAATCTAAATTCAATTAGCTAAGGATTCAAGATTTTTTGCACAGATCCCCAATGTTTGTTATACCCAAACGAAACTTTGAATTTTTGTATCACTTAAGCATCGAGTTACGTATTTTTTCTTTTGTATTGTTACGTCCTAGTCCTCCAAATTTTTTTGTGTTGATTGAGTTTTTTTTTTTCTTTGTTGAATAATGGTACATGTGTTTGCTAGATTATTTTATGTATATCTTTTGAGATATCACTCTAACATTGTTGTTACATTTGTCTATTTACATGTGAGCAGGTAGATGTACCTAGGCAGATGAAATATTAAAATATACTAGAATGCCTTTTCGTCCAAGACCACGAGCCACTAACCGAGTGAAGGAGTGTATACTAGAAACATCAGTCTGACAAAAGATGAGCTTGAAGAGATTCAGAAATCTCCATTGGGTATTTTGGTAGGTACTCCTGTATCATGGTACAAGGATGACGTAATTTACTTGCATTAAAAGCTAGCTAAAGTTCTATAAATAGCTTTCGTATGCTGAATTGTAGATCCTATGTTCTATCTTGTATATTATTTGCGAAGTGATTTTTGTCAAAAAAAAGTTTACGTGTCAACACGATGTTTAATTTTGACGTGGTTGATTACAAAGTTACTCTAACAGTAAATTACTAAATTATCCTCACATTAAATTTTATTTACTTTTAATATTTAAATAATAATTTATTTTTTGTTATATAGATAATTACATAAAATATATACAAAATTAGAATCATATTTATATAAAAATAATATTAAAATTCTTAATTAATTTAGTTACTTTTATTTTGACTTAAATTTTTTATTTTGTATTTTTTTGTACTATAAAAAATTACAAAAAAAATATATACAATATTAGAAATAAAAATTTGTATGATAAAATTAAATTTGTAATTTAATTTAGTTATTTTTACTTTGACTTAAGTTTTTAATTTTTAAGAAAATATAATAATCTTTTAAATTTGAAAATTATCGAAAAATTAGTTAAGAAAACATTTGTTTTGATTGCATACTTTTTAGAATTTTAATATGATAAAAATAATTACAAATCTTTCATACTTATCATAATCTTTGATAAATCTTATTCTTATTTGAATATTATATTTTTTTCTATATAAAGCCATGATTTTTCAACATAAGTTCCTGTAAAATATTTGACTGACTTCGCTTATATTTTGCCTAAAAAACTATATAATAAATATTTTGATTAGTAAGTTATAGGTTAAACTATTTTCACTGAAATTTGTTAATAATATATAGTAAATAATAATTTCTAAAAACAGTTTTCTTTTACATGTGTTTACTACTGATGTAATCAGTCAAATTGTCAATGTGAAAACATTAGATAATGCGAAGGCAAAAGAAAAGATACTCTAAAACTAACTTTTTATTTGCAAGATGTTAGATAAGTTTTTCTTAACGTTTATTTAGTTTTTCTTATTGTTTTAAAACTATGTACTTTTAGATATTTTAACGTTTTGTCATTGGATTTCAAAGGAAACAGTGATATACATTTGATGTGTATCATTGGGGGTTATTTAGCTAAACAAGTTTTTGATTATGTGACAAAAAAAAATATATACACTATTGTATATGTTGTCAGATTTGCATGTCTCAAGGAATAGAAATGTTAGTTTTATTCAATTATCATTATATATATTATTAAAAGAGTGATTCTTATGAAAAATGTTAAGTGTCAACACCATGTTTAATTTTAATGTGGTCGATTAGAAACTTGTTTTTATTATTATATTTAATCTATCTATGCACAAATATATATATATATATATATATATATATCATTACTACGTTGGGTTATTTATATACTATCTATTGCTATGATCACTGTTTATTCACGATTGGGTTATTTGTTACTGTTATGATGTATGATCTCAGGAGATGGCCATGGAAGAGAGTGAGCATAACATTGTCTTCGGCTTGCTTATTATTTTGGTTTTAGGTGTTTTCACTTTATTTTACTGATTAAACTTTGCACATTAATTTTGATTCCATCCTTATCAACTTCTTTTCTTTTTCAGTCTTTTTATTTTCATGTATTTTGGTAAAATAGAGAAATAAGATTTACGAGATGTGAATTAATTATTTATGGATTTAAAATCATTTAAGTAATGTATTATTGTTGACGAAAATAGATGAGTAAAGAAATTAAGAAAGTTTAAAAAACAATTTTTATTGCTAAGATTTAAGCTTGATCAATTGGCAATTCAGATGAAGGTTGATGACTAAAAACTCTGACCCAAAAACAAAGAAGAAGACTCAGAGCAGTTCCAATAGTGCTCAATATCTACTCCAATCTGCATATTTAGAGAAAAAGTGTCTCCAATAGTGTTCTATTTCTTATTCTAAAACTAGAGATTTCTATTTTTTATTCCAAATTTGGAGGATTCTATTTCTTCCTTTATTTTTTAGATTATAACTTTTCTTTATAAAATAGTCCTTCAATTTCTAGTGTATTATTATTTTATACTGAAACAAAACCATATGATCAAAATATATATAGTAGAAATTTTTAAATATTTTGTTTATGTGATGAATGAAATTTAATTTTAATTAAATTAGGATTATTACTAATTTTGTTATTGAGTATATAATATAAATGAATAAAATATGTTGATTTTGTAAAGTAAAAGAATATCTAGAAATTAGTAATAAAATGGTAAAACAAATTATAGTTAAAATATTAATTTAGAGTAAAAAATAGAGTAAATTATTAGAGCAAATTATTCTTTTTTTTAAGATATCTTTATTTTTAGAGAAAAAAATAGAGGACTCTCATATAGAGATTCCCACAAAAAGCCCATAATTATAGAGAACAGACCACTTGTAAACGCAAATGGCTGGATATTCCAATACGTATAATAAATACATGTATTATCTTTGCATATATAAAAATTAATGCATTATAGGGGTTTTTCTAGATTTGGGTCTATTTTTGACAAAGAAATAATTAAAGTGTATTTATGAGAATGCTTACGGATTTAAGTATTTTAATTTTTAAAACGGGAAAAATGTCATTCTAACATTGAAAGTTGTGAAAATCATTATGTAAATATTGAACTTTGGATGTGGTTGATTAAATATTCAATTTTTTGTTGACTTTTGAAAAAACCTTCAACTTTGCGTTGACTCGGCCAATTAAACTTTTCGCGAACCTCAAATCAAAATTGATTCCGAAATCGAAAGCCAAAATGGTTTTTGAAAATTTGATTCTCTTCTTATCTTCGTTTCGAAGAACCCTTAAACTTGATTTGCTAATTTCTTTCAAGAATGAGCTCAAATTCGTCGGTTTAGAGTATCGAAGATAATATTTTAAATCGACGAAATTGAGCTTATTCTTGAAAGAAAAGAGCAAATCAAGTTTAAAGGTTCTTCAAAGCAAAGATAAGAAAATAATTGAACTTTCAAAGACCATTTTGGCTTTCAATTTTGGAGTCAATCTTGATTTGAGGTTCGCGAAATGTTTAATTGGCCAAGTCAACGTAGAGTTGAGGGTTTTTTCAAAAGTCAACAAAAAAATTGAAGGTTTAATCAACCACATCCAAAGTTTAATGTTTAATCAACTATTTTCGCAACTTCCAATGTTAAAATGACATTTTTCCCTTTTAAAAACTAATACTTATATTTTTATACAAAATAGCCGAGGACGTGTGGCCCATTGGTATTGGTCACTTTACTTTTCCTCAGGTACCAGAGTTCGATTCTTTCACGACACAAATAAAAGGGAAAAAAAATTTTAGAATATGAGCTTTGGCTATGGATCGGGCCTTATCGATCCACTTTTTTTGTCAATATTGGATCAACAAAGCCCGATCCATAGCCTAAATCCCACCCTTAAAATCTCTTTTTTAAGTTACCATAATGCAGCCTTGTCAATCCAATTAGATTAGTAATATTGACAAAAAAAAAATATTTTTATACAATATACTAATTCAAATCTTTGTTTTTTTAATTTAACTTTTTTCTAATTTTTTTGGGTCAAAAGCAGTGTGGACCGTGTGGCTCAATTTGGCAATTTGCTTAACAATTACGAGAAGGAAAAAAAACAACTTATATAATTGTATGTCAACATAAGTACAATATATCTCGAGGAGAAGAGAACTAATTAGGGTTTTAACGAGTTGTCTACCGCCATGGATAAACATCTTAGGCATGTCTCCAAGAAGAAGGATGCTAACAACACTATCTTCTTCAAAATCAACGAAGAACTTAGAGCAAATCCCAACAGATCATCACTTAGATACTCTCAAAATTGCCTGTCAAATCTATAGCGAGATTTCTTGTGTATCAAAGGAGTGGGCTTCGATTCTCCCGAGTTCAGATTTTACCAATCTGTTTCTGAAAGTGTCTTCTTCTTGTCTTCGTCTCCTTTTCACTGTCCTAACAAATAATAAGCGGCTCTTCTTTTCTGCACCTCAACCTCTGAATCTTGACAACAACTCATCAATTTTAACTGCCGACTACCACATGAGTTTCCCTTTGCTTCCATATTACTTTCATCTCCATGCTCCAGTCAATGTATAGTTCTGTACTGAAAGAGTAACATTTAGACGTAGATGTAAATATTCAAAGGTGATGATCTATAATCCTAGCACAGACAGTCATTGGGCATGAAAGAACAGAAGGGTGATGCATTTACTTTTATTGGATATGATCCAATTGACAAACAATACAAATTATTGTGCATGTCGATGAGAAGGCGTCTCCTCATTGAGCATGAAGTTCTGACATTAAGAATCAGAAAACCAGCTAGGAGAATGATTGAATGTTCCTTACCACCACACTATCCTTTTTCTCCTCTATGTATTAATGGAGTTCTGTATTATTTAGATAATCATGACGAGGAAACTGTGGTATTTTGCTTTGATGTTAGGTCAGAAAAAATCAAATGCATTAAAACGAACGACAAGGTAAAGGGGTTCTCATCAAAGTTGATAAAACACAAGGGTAAATTAGGTGTACTTCAGCCTGTCCGTTTCTTTAATGGAGAAAGCAAAAGTATTGAGTTATTGGTTCTCAACGATGTTGAGAAGAATGAATAGTCGCAACATATCTACGTTTTGCCACCTTTGTGGAACTTAGTTGCGGATATGGAAGTATTAATTGTCGGGATGACTGCTAATGGTGAAATTGTGTTCTCTTCATTTCAGTTTGGTCGTCTCTACATATTCTTCTACAATTTGGAGAAGAATACGATTGCAAGAGTTAGGATCCAAGGAATGGACAGTTTTTGTAGAAGTGAATACATTTGGACTCTTATAGACCATGTAGAGAATGTGAAGCTTATGTGAGAATGCACAAGATTCATAAGACTTTGATATCCGCTCTAAATTGTTTGGCTTCTATTTAAGTTCTCATCAACTAAGAGGTTAACCATAAGGTACAAAGTCTTCCTCCTTCAATACTTTGGTTAAAACCAATCTGTGTAACTACTAATTATTGAACACTAGCTAGGTTAAGGTTATAATCACCAACTGTTAACTATTGACTGGCTTATAATGTTATTGGTGTGATATATCATATCAGGAGCTGGCTTTGGAACAGAATGAGCATAAATTGTCTTCGGCTTGCTTATTTTTTTGGTCTTAGTTGACTAAACTTTGCACATTTTGATTTCATTGTTATCAATTTATTTTTCTTTATCAATCTCTATAATTTCATGTATTTTGACTTGTTGTAAAACACATAACTTGGCACAGAGACATAATACTTACTAGTGAATGATATACTGATTTCCAAACGGTTTTGAATCATGTATTATCGTTGGGAAAAAAAAAAAAGAGATGATTATAAAAAATAAGGAAGTTAAAACAAACATTTTGTATTGCTGAGATTTAAGCTGGATCAATTGGCAATTAAGATCATCATTGAAGACTAAAAACTCTGACCAAAAAAGAAAGAAGAAGACTCAGAGAGTGATTCGCAGAAAAAGCCCATAATTACAGAGAAAGGCCACTTGCAGCCGCAAATGGCTGGATATACTAATACGTTTTTTTTTTTGTCAACGGCATATAATATTAATAATAAGAACCAAAGAGTGCATACATCAATCAACCATAAGCTGTCTTTCTAGCACTACGGGCAAGAGCATCAGCTTTATGATTAAGAAGGTGGGGGATAATAGAAAGGGTGAAAGATGAAAATAACGAACTTAACCGTAAAAATTCCTCCTGGTAGGGGAGAAAAGCCGGCCACTCCTCTGGACGGTCCAGGATCTTCAACACCGTCTCGCAGTCCGTCGAGACTTCCACCTCTAATACTTGAAGTGCCATAAGAGATTCCATAGCCCATTGAACAGCTTTAATCTCCGAGTGAAGAGCAGAGAGACTCCGATTGACACATCGAGCACCCATGCAGACTCCCTCCACCGAATCTAGAAAACCGAACCAGCCTAAACCAGTTTTAAGGTCCGAGTTTTTCCAGGAAGTGTCCACGAAACATTTGAAGCCTGTGAATCAAGAATTTGATGTGGAAGGGAAAATCCGAGTGGATTTTCAAACAGCAGTATGAACCATGGCTCGAGATCTCGATTCCTTTAGTTCATTGCGAGCTTTGGACCATTCTTTATGGTCAACCTCCGATTGAGATATAATACTACGAGGATCTGTGTCACTAATAGAGAAACAATGATCATTTCTCGCTTTCCAAATATTCCAAATTATCCATGGGAAACATTGGAATTCTTCTCTGTCAGATAGTCTCCAAAACAGATAATCGAAGTTATACCAAATCGATTCCCTTGGCAATACATTTATCACAGAAGGAATGCAAGATAATGTTTATGTTTGAACAGTGGGATGACATTCAAAAAGAATATGATTAATAGTCTCACTGTCTGCTCCGCATCTGGAACATCTAGTGTCATAGTTGATACCACGTTGATTCAAATTCTGTTTGACTGCAATACAACTTGACAGGGCTTGCCAAAGAAAATGTTGAATCTTATTTGAACAGTTAAGTTTCCAAATTTTGTTATATAAGGCTTGGAAATCTTGTCCAAATTAGCCAACTTGAAGTAATGAGAAGGATTCTTCTGTTTGATAGCCCGATCTAATATAGTATCTTCCTGTTTTAGTAAAATATCATCCCCAATAGTCTGGACATTGCCTTCTAGGGATAGGTATTCCCAAAATCAATTGTGCATCTAATGGATCAAAATATTGACGGACTAAGATCTCCTTCCAGGAACCAGAATTATGGTCATTAAATTGATCCACAGTGAGGTCTGGGAACAGAGAAAAAGCCATATTAGTCGCAGGTTTGGGAAAAAAATCTGGAATCCATGGATCCTTCCACACCTTTATTGACTTTCCATCGCCTATTTTCCTAATAATGCCTTTGGAAACTAGATAGCGCGCCGAAGATATACTCCGCCAACCATAAGAAGGATTAGCAGTCATCTTTACAGTTAAGGGACATTGGTCCTTATAATATCTCCCTTTCATGACTCTAGCAAAGACCGAATCTGGGAAGTCGAGTAATCGCCATATTTGTTTGACTAAAAGTGCAGAATTAAATTCCTCTAGTGCACGAAACCCAAGGCCACCCTCGGACTTTGGTTTACATAATTTTTTCTATTGTTTCCAATGAATACCTCTGGAAGTTTTAGAGTTAGTCCACCAGAAATTGGCAATAGCTGAGTTCAGTTTAAGAACAATCGTTTTTGGTATACGGTAGCATGACATCACATATGTAGGTAAAGCTGTAAGGACAGATTTAATTTAAATCTTCTTTCCTGCTTTTGATAAAAATATAGATGACCAGCTATTAATACGTTCTTGAAGTCTCTCGTGAACAAAAGCAAAAACTTTCGTTTTAGCCCCTCTAATATTTTCAGGTAATCCTAAATAGGAGCACATTCCTCCGATATTAGAGATTCCGAGGAATTGGTGCAGCTGCATCTTATGATTATCAGGTACCGCATGTCCAAACTGAATTGACGATTTATAAATGTTAATTTGTTGACCAGATACTTGTTCATACTATTTAAGAATTTTCAAAATTTAGGATGTTTCTTCTTTTGATGCTTTACAAAAGAAAAGACTATCATCCGCAAAGAGCAAATGGGAAGCTGTCGGGCTGGTTCGCAAAATAGAAATTCCCGTAATAGGCCCCTGTTGTTCTGCAAACCGAAGTTTTGAGATTAGAACTTTCCTGCACAGAATAAAAATATAAGGTGATAAAGGATCCCCCTGTCAGAGACCCCTCTTAGGCTTGATACACCCCCCAGGAATGCCATTTATCAATACAGAGTATTCAACACTTGTGATACAATGCATAACACGTCTAATCCATGATTCACTAAAACCCAGCTTACGGAGCAGAATTTCTACAAAGTTCCACTCTACTCTGTCATATGTCTTGCTCATGTCCGTCTTTATCGCCAGAAATTTGCCTTTTACTGTTCTATTTGTGCGGAGCGCATAGAATATTTCCTGGGCTATTAAAATGTTATCTGATATAAGGCGGCCAGCAACGAAAGCCGATTGCGTTTCAGAAACAAATTTTGGTAATACCCTTTTGAGTCTCAAGCACAGGACTTTGGATATTATCTTATAACCAACGTTACATAAGCTAATTGGTCTAAACTCCATCATTTTTGTAAGTCGGGAAATTTTAGGGATAAGACAAATGTTTGTCTTATTTAAACCATGTTCAAAAACTCCTTGAGTTAAGAAATTATTGACTAAAGAAACTAAATCTTCCTTAATGATTTCCCATGAATCTTGGAATTATAAAGCTGTCATCCCATCCGGACATGGAGCTTTGCTCGGATCCATCGAAAAGAGGGCAGTTTTAATCTCCTCGACAGAAGCACTTTTCATTAAAGATTGATTGTCCAGATCTGAAATTTTAGATTCTAGTTCATTCAATAAATGTGTGGAGTTTCCATTGCAATGGAAAAATACTTTGAAGCTTCTACCATAATGTCTTCCTCTTTTGTGACCCAATTACCATTACTAGTCTGGAGACCAATAATCCTATTACGGGCTCGTCTTTTTTTTGGTCTGGGCATGAAAAATTTAGTATTTTTCGACTCTTCTGTTTCCAATATGTCTCTTCTTCCACATATATCTATTTAAGGTCCAAATTAGCTTTAAGAAGTTTCTGTACATTTGGAGAGCTACAGTTCTTTAACTCTTCCACCGCTTTTCTTAAGTCACTAATTTTCTGTCTACCGGATTGTAGATTTTTACTTCTCAAGTGAGATTTCTCGTGGACAGTTCTTTATTTTACCCATAAATGTAACCTTACGGCGACAAGAAAGGCCCTTCCAGCTTTTCGCGATAATATCCCTGAAACCAGTCTTGCCAACCCATCTTTTATCAAACATAAACTGACGATGAGGTTTAAAAGTTTGATCAGAGAATCGTCCTACAATAGGCCTATGGTCTGATCCAATCATATCCAGGTATTCAATTTCTGATTTTGGAAACAGATCATGCCAGTCTTCATTCCCAATCGCTTTGTCCAGGACACAACGGACTACACTATTGTTCCGAACACCTCACCATGACCAATGATTTCCTAGTTTCGGGAAGACAAAGAATTAGCATGTCGCAAAGATTCTCCTTGCTTTTCATGATTGCCAGATAATTCATTAAAGTCACCAATGACTAACCAAGGATCATTTCTTTGAATACCCATTCTAGTTAATCTTTCCCTAACATAATTTCTTTTGTGTTGTATGGGTTCACCATAAAAGAAAGTGATATTTGTAATTTTACCCTTTAAATCTAGAGAAACATCAATCATGTTTTTATCCTTGTGATTGATTTTAACATTTAAAATATCTAAATAAAAAAGTGTTAATCCTCCACTTGTACCAATCGGTTCAACAGTAGAAAAGAGATTATAACCCAAATGAATCTGAATTTTTTCCATTAAAAAGAAAATTATTTTTAGTCTCAGAAAAAAATAACAAATATGGTTTAAATCGTTTCCAGACATCTCTCAAATAACCAATTGAGATTTTATTACCAATCCCCTGACAATTCCAACATAAAATTTGAAGCATAAGAATTAAAATTTCATAGGACTCTTTTCATGTTCCTTACTCATCCCCTCCTTGGCTTTACTATGCTTGGGAGTTTTGCGTGGAGACATAGCCTTAATTGCCATCGATTTCTTGAAGCTTACTCCTCGAATAGGTGTCGATGACCTAGATGATGGCTTGCTCGGACCCGCAAGCGGTTTCGAGTGTCTAGCCTCATGACATTTATGCAATGTATGTGCAAACTCCGCATTTATCTTAGCATGGTCAGCATCAGAGATATTTTGAACATTGATCACTTCAGCCTTAAAAGCCAAATACCTAATAAATCATCATCCGAAAAAGAGAGAGCAGATTCCTGCATTACTATTCACTTCACAAAAGTGTCCCTTCCGAGGTTTAATTCACCAAAATTAGTATGTTGAAGGTTTATTGTGAGAGTGAAAAAGTCTCAAGGTTTAAAGTATCATCGGCTTGTACTTTGAAGGTTTTTTATGGGATTTTCCGAAAAGAAAAGTAAAATAAAGGAAAATTACAAAAATACCCCCCAAATAGTACATTTTCAACGTTGTCCCAATTTTTCGGACAATTTCAGAAAATATCTTTCACTATTGAAAAATAACCTAAATACCCTCGAATTTTAGTTTTTCGCCAAAAAATTTTCTTGCAAAAAAGAATTTTTCCACCAAATTTTATTTTTCATCTTAAATTTTAGTTTTCACATTTACAAGGTTTTATAAAATATCTTGTAAAACCTTATAGATAACATATTTACAAGTTATCTTATACAACCTTATAAAAATTCAGTTTATAAGTTATCTTATAAAACCTTATAAAAAATATTTTGAAAGTTCGATTTCAAAGTTGGTTTATAAAATGTTATAAAAATCTTATAATTTTAAGTTATACACATTATTTTCAATATTTTGATTTTATAATATTTTATAGGGAAACAATACTACATAACATAAAAGTTTATCAAAATTAGTTTTAGAGTAAGCCTACATTTTTAGGTTCTCTGTACACTAATTTAAGACTCTTACACCCTTTTTCAATATCTCTCTTATCTACACTTTTCTCTTTCACTTTTTGTTAACTCTTCTCCAATTTCAATCTCCTTTCAAGTTTCATTTTTCTTTCTCTCTTATAAACCCAGATTTTTTTTCTTTTTTTTTCATCTCTTGTTCCCTTATTGTCATGCCTTACATAGTCATAATCTTTCTCTATCTCGCTCTCTATTTTTATTTAAATCAAATGGATTTTGACAAGGTTTCAATCTTAAAAACCACAGGATATTTTGATCTTTAAATTGAATGATTTGTTGAAAGTAAATGAATATTCGATTTGCTTTTCTTGTTATTTGCAAATTTGATGAAACCAGATCGTGTATAAGTTAATTGGTTGGTTGGACCTAAATTGATTGCATCAGCCGCCATTATTGCAGGTCAGCTTAAACTTTCATGAAGAAGATGAAGATGATATATGCAAATGAATCAATTGACTTCAAATAAATTAGTTACTCGATACATCTTTGTTTTGCATACATATAACTGTGTAGTCTTCTAATTGGTTCACAAAGTACGTCGAGTGAGCAGATAAAATTTTGTTAACGGATCTTCTTAAGCAACATATAACTCTGTAGTATTCTAACGTGTTAAAGCATATACTTGGTAGAAAACATTTTGTGATTGCAGTTAACATTCTTGTTATCATATAAATTTATTGTGCGAGCAAAGATAATTTAAAGTGACCTGCAATGCAATGCAATGTTTAAAGTTATATGCAAAACATTCTTGTTCCCATGAAATAATTAAGTTACAGTTAAATTTATCGTTAACTATTATGTTTATTTATATGTCATGTGCTATGTAAGCATGTTTCATCTTGCAAACTCTTGTCCTTTTTAATCTAGACATCTTTTTCACCTAATTTTGTACCTAACATATACATTTTCAGTTAACATATATGTTCGCATGTAACAAATAATTTAACACCTGCTTTTCAAAGATTTGCGGTCCTTACCTATTGTATAACTGGCCTTCATTACTTGATTTGGCGTATTGAATGTGTATAATTAGCCTTCATTCCCTAACATATAAATTTATATGATTTTCAAAGATTTGTGATCCCTTACCTACTGCATAACTGGTCTTCATTACCTGCTTTGGCGTATTGATTGTGTATATTTCTATTCAGGGTACTTCATTTAGAATCTAGGGTTCTAAGCAGCAAGTTCTGTCAATTTGTTTCTAATGCAAACGAATTAGTTGACTGTAAATAATTTTTTTATCTGTTATATCTTTGTTTTGAATACTTATATATACTGATAACTTGCTAAGTTGTCTATTAAGATTATAATTCTATGATAAAATAATTATTATCGGTTATCTTAATAGTTATCGGTAAAATCATCTTCATCTTCTTCCTAGTTGTCGTTGAAAATTTGTAGAATTGTACGAATCTACATTTGGAGTTAAAATCCCTAATAAAAATGATGAAATCAAACCTACAGAACAAGAGTGAGAATCCGTAATAATTTACAAATCAAATTCGTCACTATCAAAATAAATTTATATTCCTAAAAGATTTTCAAAACAAAATCTTTAACTACAATTTGAACTCGTGAGCCGAAAAACACTACACCTACAACCAAACACCAAGACATCGCAAAAACCATAAAAAGCAGAGTCTTCTTACCTAGGGGAAAAGATCCACTTTAATTGAAAGTAAAATCTCAATTCTAATTTATTATCACTATAATCCAACATCCAAATCTTAAATACATACACAGTTTTCTTTAAACATGAAAGAGAATGAAATTATTAAAAATTGTTTATATCAATTGTAGAGAAAAGAAAGAGAGGAGTTTCAGGAGATAAAAAATGAATAGAGACAGAACTTTAGAAGTGAAGATAAGATTTTATTCTTTCAGGGGTTATTTTATATTTGCTCCATTTGGCCCTATTGCTACTCACCTAATTTTGAAAACCTTATGACATCTACTTAATTAGTTTTTAGAATTATGTTATCTACCTAATTTTTCCTATTTTATATGGTTTTATAAACAAGCTTATAAATTTATATTACATTTATGCCCTATAAATTGATTTCTTATAAGATTTTATAGGATAGCTTGTAAATATACTATTTATAAGGTTTTATAAAATAATTTATAATCATAAAAATCTTATGTCTCTTATAAAGCCTTATAAATGTTTTTAAGAAAAAATTTGAGATCAGAAAAAAAAATGGAGGGAAAAAAAATTCTTTGAAAAAAAAATTATTATAAAAATTCTTTTTAAAAAAATTTTAAGGATATTTTTGTCATTTCCATTAGTGAGAAACATTTTTTGCTGGAAAAATAAAAGATGTGTTTTTGTGAAAACTACAACAAAAAATATAGTACTCAAAATTTCTTATAAAACAATTTTTTTTCTATGTAAATAAATCATGGTTATATTATTACAATTCTGTTTTTTCGTTAATCAAATTGTGTCGCTCTTTGCTTATTCGATTTCTTGTTCATTACTATAAAGATATCAATAACATCCTAAAAGGAAAAATCACGTGAACTGGATTTAGCATCCACCAATGTTAGAAAATTAGTTGAATAAAATATAAAATAACAATAATTAAACTACTACATCAAAAAAATAAATATAATAAACGTATAGTCCAGAATTTCCAAAATTTTAATAAAACAAAATAAAAATACAATCTTTTAAATACCCAAAGCACCTATACTAGGTAAGTGATCTTTAGGTTAGTAGTAGGTAGTAACTCTAATAAAGGCAGACGCATTTGCACATTCTGGGATCGAGTCCCATCATATACAATATGTAGGAACTTGGTTAATAGATCGGTCAACAATAAATACAAATCTTACCAGTAGATTTTTTTTTTTGTCAATCTTACTCTTATAATTGGATCGACAAGGTCCGATACATAGCCAAAACCTATATTCTAAAATCTCTCTTTTTTCCTTCCTTTTACATCTGGAAAGAATCGAACTCTGGTACCTGAGAAAAGTTAAAATGGCCACTACCACTGGACAACAAGTCTTCGGCGAGCAAATTCATCTTCAATAATTGAGAGAATTCACGTGGTTCTACGTACTTATGACAAGTTATCGAACACCAAATGGCAATTCTCTTTTCGTTTATATTTTGACTTTTGACATGATGACCGGAGTTCAAAATTCAACATATTTGGTAACATGCCATATATTTTACTAACGTGTGCAATGATAGTTATTAAATAAGAAAATTTACTTAAATAACTTACTTTATTTTATAAATTACTTAAATCCACTTTTTAAAATTATTTATATAACCTATTTTTTTCCTCTGTTAGTTTTAATTACTAAAGTACCATTTATCTAATAAAAAAAAAATTATAATTTTATAATTTTTAGATAAATGATATATATACTTTCAAAAAAAATAAATAATTTTAACCAACTATAGATAATATTTTAAGTATCCAAAAGAAATATATTACCTTTAAAGCTAAAATAATATATATACTTTTGAAAAAAGTAAATAATTTTAACCAATTATAGATAATACTTTAAGTATCTAAAAGAAATATTTTTACCTTTTAAAGCTTTAAATGTTGATAAGAAATTTTTTTACTTGTCAAAATTTTCAAAATCAAGATAAAAGAACACATAACATCTTAGTTCTATCAATCATGATTCAATGCATACCGAATTTCAGGTAACAACATACCCAAACTCTTTGTTTTAGGGTTACGATATTGAAATTCTTCAGTTTGGAAGATTTCCTGCAAGTCTACCAGACTTTTGGTAGACTTTCTGCAAATCTGTCAGGTTTTTGGCAGACTTACGAATTGATCGATCCGTGTAGGGACTGATCGATATGTACGATTTGCAAAATATTTTGATGCAAATTCAATTAGGATTGATCTTTCAATATAATAGGAATTGTTGACTCAGTACTTAATAAAAAACTTCATGGTTATTGTAGAATCAAAAGGAAAAACTTAAATCAAATGAAACATAATCTGATTCTCTAACAGATTAATCAATCACCTTCGATTGTACACAATCTAGAATTGAATATTAAACAAACAGAAGTATTTGAATCTAGGGAAACTATGAAGAAGAAGAAAACGTAGAAAATTATTTTTGTTAGTGAATGTGAACAAGACAATGAATAAGTACAGGGCAAATTGAGTATTTTATAAAAAGTAGGTTATCTAAGTAATTAAAAAAAAGGTTATCCTAGTAATTTATAAAATAAAGTGGCTTATATTAGTCTATTTTTTCTATTAGTTATTAAACTTTTCAAAAAAAATCCATGACTCAAAATCTCGTTTAATCGTATATTCAACTTAAACAAGAAAACCCTAATTCCTATGAGCGGTAATTTTATGTGCGACGATCCTAGGTTTTTGGGAGGTGGTGTGCAAGATGTGATGGCGGTGGACGGGGTTTCTAAGGGACAACCTCTGGAGTCTGTGGGAGCGGTCGTGTTGTGGGCTTCGCGACTTCGTAACTCAGGCGTAGGTGGTATCCAATCTCCGAAGATGGTTATTGATAAGGACTTTGTCTTAGATCATACTACAGTTGATTTTCCAAGCGGGGAGGATGGTGAGGCTGTGATAACTGTGGGGGATGAGGTTATTGCGGCTATGAAGAGTTTTTGGAAGAATTGCTTCGTGGTCAAGATACTTGGTAGGAGTGCTATAATTGTTGTGATATACGATAAACTTAAGGAGTTGTGGTCTCCGAAGGGTGATATGTCGGTCTCTGATCTTCTTAGGAACTTCTTTATGGTTCGTTTTAAGAAGGAAGAAGATTACCTTGCTACTCTTACTAGAGGTCCATGGAGAGTCTTTGGAAGCTATTTGTTAATTAAGTCATGGGATGTAGATTTTGATCCTACTCAAGATGAAATCTTGACCACTCATGTTTAGGTTCTGATCCTACAACTCTTAGCTTATTTTTATCACTCGACGATCATTATGAGCATAGCTCATGGTGTTGGTGACCCGATTAAAGTTGATGGTACCACATATAATATGGACCGCGCTAGGTTTGCAAGAGTGTGTGTTGAAGTTAACCTTTCCAAGCTTTTAAAGAGTATTGTCCAAGTTAATGGCGTTCGTTACATTGTTGAATATGAAGGTTTCTCGGTTATTTGTGCAAATTGTGGTGTTTATGGTCATGCGATTGGTGCTTGTCTTCGTAAGACCCAGGCGAGTACTGAAGCTGTGTCTCTGGTCTCCATAGCTCCGTTGACTGAGACACCAAACATCCCACCATCATCACAGGATGATGGGTTTGTGATGGCTAAGAAGGTTACTCGTAGGCGTGACTTACCTCCTAACCATGTTACAGTTATGTCTGTTGATTCTAATGCTTCTAAGCAAAAGGATTTGAAAGATTTGGGTAATGACAAAGAAGTTGTTAAGAAGGTTTTATCTAAGCTCCCGACCATTCCTCGTGTGTCTAAGATATCGGTTTCTCCTTCTTCATCAAAAGCTACTCGTGATGCGAATAAAGAGAATCTCTTTGTTTTTTCGCAACCAAGTAAGAGTCAGGAGGGTAATGGTGTTTCGAGTGGTGTGTCCATTACTATAGGGGTTAAGGTTTGGTTCTAAAAGAAGGAAGATTTTGGGACCAAAATCCATTGATAATAAACAGAAATCAAAGATTGTTGCTACTAAACCCGCACGGGGCCTTATTTTTGGTCTGAGGATTATGGAACCGGAGCGGTCGAATTTAGGGAAACAGTTACGGGTAGAGGAAGTGTATACCAATAGGGATGGGGATGTGCCCTCCTTCAGATGTGACCAATGTGATGGTTCGAGTTTGGAATATGAGTGTGGATGAGGATGTTGAGTCTACAATTTTAACTGCCTGCGGTGACTTGCAGAACACAACAATGAATACAGATGATGCATATATGAGGGATGAGGGTTTGGCGGATGCTTAACATTCCTCCCCGGTAGTTCTTTCTTTCATTTATATTTATATTATGATGAATTGCTTATTATGGAATTACCGCGGGGCGAATAAACCTTACTTCTGACGTTCGATTCGTTATATTTTGAAGGAATTGTGGATATTTTGGCTATTTTTGAGACTCACGCGGAAGGTGATAGAGCGTGAGCTATTTTTCAAGGACTTGGTTTTGATCAATCTTTTCATGTTGGTTCCGTATGACAGAGTGGAGGTCTATGGCTTTTGTGGCGTTCAGATGTAGGAACGGTTACGATCATAGATTCTACGAATCAGTTTATACATGCCAAGGTTGAGTTTGGCGTTGAGGTTATGCATCTCATTATGGTTTATGCGGCTCCATCTAGTAGCCGACGCGCTGGTTTATGGTCACATTTGAGTACTATTATTCAATCCATCTCAGCACCTTTGATGGTGGGCGGGGATTTTAACACAATAGTGTGTGCGGATGAACGTACGGGAGGGAATGGTCTGTTGTCTCAAGACTCTCGTGTCTTTGCGGACTGGATTAATGATATAACTCTAGTGGATATGGGATTTGCGCGGAATAAATTCACTTGAAAACGTGGTCGGACTAAGCAGAATTTTATTGTAAAGCGCTTGGATCGTATTTTATGTAACCTGCAGCTTCGATTACAGTGGCCGGAAGCTAAGGTGTTTCATCTTCCCTTATTCTCCTCCAATCATACCCCTTTGTTCGTCCAGCTTTCTCCTCCATGGGCAAGTAATCCTTCTCGTCGGCCCATTTGCTTTGAAGCGATATGGTTACAACACGAGGGATTTCGTGATATACTTAAGTCGTCTTGGTCGAATGAGATTTCTATGATGGAAGCACTTCGTAGGCATAAAATACCTTTAAAAAGTGGAACCGGGATTTTTTTAGGGATATTAACCGTAAAAAAAGAATCTTTAATGAAGGATATTTCACGAATACAAGAATGTATTAATTTGAATATGACAAATGATCTTATTGCTGAAGAGGCTCGTCTTCTACAGGAACTCGAGACTGTTATGGATCAAGAGGAGTTATTGTGGTTTCAAAAGACACGTGAAAAATGGGTTGCTTTGGGAGATAGGAACACAAGGTTCTTTCACACATCTACAATTATCCGACGAAGGAGAAACCGTATTGAGAGCCTTAAGGATAATTCTGGTCGTTGGGTTTCGGATCCTGATGAGCTGGAACAACTTGCTCTTAATTATTATGATAATCTTTTTTCTCTTGATGATATTAATATGGCTGGTATGCTTCTTCCTCACTCGAGGTTTTCTCGTCTTTCGGAAAGGGATGTGTATATTTTGTCGGAGCCTTTTACTTTGATCGAGATTGAAGCTTCGGTGAGATCTATGGGAAAATACAAAGCTCCGGGTCCATATGGGTTTCAACCAATTTTTTACCAAGACTGTTGGGAAATGGTGGGTGTTACGGTTACACGTTTTGTCCTGCAGTTCTTCGAGCTTGGTGTCTTACCCGAAGAGAATAAGGATGTACTTTTGGTGCTTATTCCTAAAGTTCAAAGTCCAGATAATATGAAGCAATTTCGCCCTATCACTCTATGTAACGTCCTTTTAAAAGCTATTACAAAGACACATATGTGGAGACTTAAGCCCTTTATGTCTAACTTCATTGGTCCGACTCAGGCTAGTTTTATTCTGGGTAGACTCTATGTTGATAATGTTGTGGTTGTTCTGGAAGCGGTTCATTCCATGAGACGTAAACAAGGGAGAAATGGTTGGATGTTACTCAAACTTGCTCTTGAGAAGGCTTATGATCGTGTCCATTGGGACTTTTTTGAAGATACATTGAGAGCTGATGGTTTCTCGGACAGGTGGGTGTTGTGGATTATGTGTTGTGTGTCAGATCCTTCGATGTGTCTTGTTTGGAATGGTGAGAAAACATCAGCTTTTAAGCCGAAAAGGGGATTACATCAGGGTGATCCTTTGTCTCCCTATCTGTTCGTGTTATGTATTTAGAGATTATGCCATCTGATCGATCAAGTAGTGATTCGAAAAGTGTGGACACCTATTAAGTTATCCTGTGAAGGTCCAGCTCTTTCTCATATTTGTTTTACCGATGATTTGATACTTTTTGCGGAGGCTTCTATTGGTCAAATTCGGGTTATATGACGAGTTTTAGAAGTTTTTTGTGCTGCATCTGGACAAAGAGTGAGTCTTGACAAGTCTAAGATATTTTTCTCTAATAACGTCCAGCTATCTCTAGCTCAAGATATTAACTGGGAGAGTGGTATTCAGGCTACTATAGACCTTTGTAAATATTTGGGCATTCCAGTCCTTTAAAAGACCATAAATAAAGACACATTTTTAGAGGTTTTAGAACGAGTTTCTTCCCGGCTTCCGGGTTGGAAAAGCTGTTGTTTGAGTTTTACCGGGAGAGTTACTTTAACTAAATCAGTTCTGACTTCTCTTCCTGTCCATACGATGAGTACTATTTGTCTCGCTCAGTCCACTTTGTTGAAACTTGATCAATTATCTCAGAATTTCATTTGGGGAGGTGATACCAAGACAAGGAAAAATCATTTACTATCATGGGACAAGTTGTGTCATCCTAAGAATGAGGGTGGCTTGGGTATTCATCGTGCAGCGGGGATAAATAAAGCTTTAATCTCTAAACTTAGGTGGAGGTTGATTACGGATCCGATAGGTATTTGGGTGCAAATTTTATCAAGTAAGTACAAGGTTACCTCGGTCCATGATAAGGAGTGACTATTTCCTAAAGGACCGATATCTTCAACTTGGAGAAGTATTATTAGTGGGCTACGTGACGTTATTCTTCCTCGTTTGAGGTGGATTGTTGGAGATGGATGTGTGGTTAAGTTTTAATCGGATCAATGGCTCTTTCATCAACCATTACTTTCTCTTGCCACACAAGCTTTGTCTTCGGAGGATTTTGACTTAACGGTTGGTGATATGTGGTGTGATGTTTCTGGATGGCATTGGGATCATTGCCAACAGGTCAATGTTACGGGAGCTCGTGATCGTTTGTCTTGGCTAGATTCGCCTAATGGTCAATTCATGGTTCGGTCGGCCTATTATACTTTCACTCGTTCGTCTATTATACGCCAGGATATGACGAGTTATTATACACGCATCTGGCGTGTACGAGTTCCTGAACGTATACATTGTTTTCTTTGGATGGTTTCCCAATAGGTGGTTCTCACGAATTCAAAACGAGCTCGGAAACACTTGGCTACCTCGTCAATCTGTCAGGTATGTAATGGCGGTATCGAAACCTTGACTCATGTACTTCGGGATTGCCCTGCTGCTCACAGTTATTGGTCTTGCTTCTTATCGTGACAACGGAGACAAGTTTTCTTTGCGCAAACTATACCGGAGTGGCTTTTTGAAAATTTGGGTAGTGAAAAGAGTATTTTCGGCTGCCCGTGGTCGTCACTTTTTGCTATTATAATCTGGTGGAATTGGAAATGGAGGTGTAATGATGTCTTTGGGGGGTCATTGAGATGTCAAGACCGTGTTCAGTTTATTAAGGATAAGGGTTTGGAGTCCGATAAAGCATTTGCACTTTTGGGAGTTGGGAAACCTCCAGTCTTGCGTGTGGAGCGTTTTATAGCATGGTTAAGCCTCCGATTTCTTGGTTTAAATTGAATACAGATGGTGCTTCAAGAGGTAATCCTGGTTATGCTACGACAGGAGGGGTCCTCCGTGATTCTTTAGGGATTTGGTGTTACGGTTTTTCAATGAATATTGGGATTTTTTCGGCTCCTCTTGCCGAATTGTGGGGAGCATACTATGGATTGTTTATGGCATGGGAGAGGAGTGTGCGGCGAGTTGTTGAGGTTGATTCTCGGATTGTGGTGGATTTCTTATTGAAAGGGACTGCGGATTCACATCCTTTGTCTTTCCTGGTACGCTTGTGCCATGACTTTTGTACTAGGGACTGGATAGTCCGTTTTACACATATATATAGGGAAGCCAATCGTCATACCGACAGTTTGGCTAACTATGCATTTTCTCTTCCTTTAGGTTTTCATGCTTTATTAGTTCCTCCTGATAGGTTTGATTCTTTTGTTCGTGAGGATCAGGATAGGATAGGGTTTCTTTCCCTACATTGATGAACACTTAATTTGTTTATTTGATTAATAAAAAAGGTTGGGAGGGATTTTCCTCCCTTTCCCTGACCAAAAAAAATCGTATATTCAAGTTTATTGGTTCAACACTCAAAAACTAAATTATATCTTTGCGTAAGAAAAAGTGAAAAAATTGTAATAAGTCATAAGTAATAAGTCTTTATCGAACAAACACTGCGCTAGTTGGAGGGTGTTTTTGTCATTTTTTATTTGTAAGATGAATTTAAAAAAGTAAATTTCAAGAAGTATTTTTGTAAAGGGGTACACTAAAAAGGTGTTTATAAAAATTTCTCTAAAAAAAAAACATTTTATCAAATTTTCTATTAAGAAGTAAATAATTTTTCAGAATGGTTTTTAGTGAATGTAAATTTTAAAATTTTCTTTCTTTCCTACATATTTATATTTGTGTTTGTCTGTAATTATTTTTTATGCCATATATAACAGTTATACTTTTTTTTCCTAATATAAGCACCCAAGTTAGGATTAAAAAAATTAAATAAATAAAAATAGAAATAAAAGAATGTGCATATTAAAAACTTAATGTAAACAAATATCCAAAGAAATTAAACAAAAAAAAAGCTTTATAACACCAAAGAATAAAAATAAATAAGTAAGCAAAAAAAAATTTAAGTATATGTTTTTTTTCAATCGCAACTCTAAATAAAATAAATTTTCCTTTTAAATTAGTTATAGTCTAAGGTAAATTTTCAATCTGCAAAAAAATATAAAATCGTGAATTTTAATACTAATAATAATTTTGTAGATTATTATTTTGAATAAAGTTGGTTTAACTAATAATGGTAGATAACCCAATTTCTAATAAAGTTGGTCTAACCTAAACAGCAAATAATATTAGTTTGTTAGATAGTTTTCTTGGTCGTGTATATTAGTTTGTTAGATTAAAAAAAGAATAATATTTAAGTAAANGAATAATATTTAAGTAAAAAGTATATAAATAAAAACAAACTAATAATATTATCTAGATAATAATAATTATTAATTAGTTATAGAATGTTATTTTTTGAGATAATAATAGATACAAATATTGTGTGACAAATATTATGTGATAATAATTCTTAGTAACAGTACGACTTAGTCCAAAACAGATAATATAACACGGTATTTAAGTTAATATTACACTTTTATTATATATAGAGAAATGTGCAAAACATTTATTTTGGTTTATAAATATATATATATATATATAACAAAATCTTGATTAACAATAAAAATATATATATTGAATCTGAAACGAATTTACCTTAAATAAATTGTTAAATTTGTGAAAGAGGAGTCAAATGAAAGATTTTTTTAATGAAAATCACTTATTTTAAAAAAAATCATCAGTTATTTATTCACATCTGTAAACAGCATCTATAAAATTATGTTCAATTAATAATATAATCTTTTCAATGATTAAACAGAATTTGCTCTAAAAGTGCTTTCATGGCATACTAGTATTGATCAATACTATTTTAGATTTTTTTGGTTAGTATATTTTTATAAATAAGTCGACCAATTAAAAGTTGAATAAGGTAATATCTCAACATCAAATATTAATTTGTTATAAACTTAAAGAAGAGAAAGAAGATAATAATAGAGAGAGAGTGTTCTGATTATTA
>OVAX01002846.1:0-25157 GCA_900406405.1 Lepidium africanum | reverse complement strand
ATATTCTCTGGCAATTTTATTTCCGCTGCGCCGTGTGAATTTAGTGCGTATATCCCAACACTGGAGAGGAAAATGAGAACTTGCTGACTGAAGAGGAAATGACGATCCTCATGCAGAAATTCCGGAAATTTATCGGCAAATCTGGAAAGGCTCCCTACATGGCAGAATCGTCGAAAAGGGTAAGTAACTCTCTGGATTCAGGAGAACTTAACCTTTGTTATAACTGCAGGGAACCAGGGCACTATGCAAACATGTGTCCTCATCCTAAAGTCTGAAAGTTTCATGAGGATGAACAACATGAAATGGATGGAAGGCGTAGGACATGGAAAAACAAGCTCAGTGCCCTGATTGGGGAATCAGAGGCAGTTCGATCAGCAAGAAGACCAAAGGCTGTCCTACAAGCTGTTTTCAACAGCGACTCCTGGGATGATGAAATTGCCTACACATGCCTAATGGCAAATGAAAAGGAGGAGGAAAGTGATAGTGATGATGATGAGGTATGTTCAATATTTTCAACAATAGGTATCAGCACATCACACACTTTTGATAGAATGCTGAATAAATTTAAAATCATTCAGAACACCTATGAGAATTAAAAATAGAAAACCTACCGCTCACATCTTCCAATTCCGAGCTTTACGATGAAAACAACTTGCTGAAGGCAAATGTTGAAAATATGCTCACTGATTGTAAAAACAACAAAGTTGAAAATGAAAAACTCATGGAGAGCAATTGTCTACTTAACACCGAGCTAAATGAGTTGGAAAACTCATAAACAGATTAAGACAAAGAATATTGCTTTATTAGAAGCTAAGATATAGCTTCTAGTAAATAGAGAAAAAGGGCAGGAAATTAAACGATTCTCGAATCATTTGAGAAATCGTCCAGTAAATTGGAAAATATCCTAAGTGCCTGTCAGAGCGTACATAATAAACGTGGCCTAGGATACAGCCCTGTTTCAAACACTGGTGGAAAACCCAGCACGACTTTTGTGATAGGGGCTGATCACACAGTGATGACATGTAAAAGCCTTTCCTTATTATAATAGATATATTTTACAAGAGTTGGATCTAATAGAGATTTAGTAGTGTTTCTGTCCCAGAAAAATGGGAATTTGGGCATGCCATTTTAGAAATTTCTGGAAAAAGTATTTTGTTTATTTTTTCTGTAAATACTCATAAATTTTTTTATATATCATCTAAGAAAATGTTATCAAAATCATTATTTTATTATATAATTCAGCATATTATAAATATATTATAAGTAATTGTATTAAAATAATATATCAACTATCAAAAACTCTGTCAATTTTTTATAGAGCCTTTTATAGTTCTTTTACAATGAAATCAACCACACCAAAATTGATACTATGTAAAAAAAAAGTAAATGAAATAATTGATATGTCATTCGGAAAACTGGTCACTTGGATCGGCGTGGAACTTTACTTTGGGTGGGCCGGCCTGGTTTGTCCGGTCCTGGACCGGCTCGATCACAACCCTAAGTGAGACGAGATATATGATTGAAGGGTTTATACGTATACGGTATTCATAACTATTGGTTTTAGAATAATCCTTATTATTCGTTCTCAGTTGGGTTACAATGTGAACCATGAGACTGGCTAGGTGTTACTCACACTCTTTGGATCCTCTAATTGGTAACTGAGACGAACCTACAGAGTCGCGCATACAGGATAGACGACGGAACATTTTGAGCTTATTCTCTCTCGGTTAATATTGGACATTAGATGTCTAATTTAATTTATCCAGGTAAACTAAAGTCACGATAGACGGGTCCATTTGAAATTGAAAAAGTATACCCGAATGGAGTACTTAAACTTATCAATCCACACACCAATGAATTATTCCATGTAAACGGACACTGAGTAAAACCATATTTCGAAAACCAGCCAATTCCTCAGTCCGAAAGGAAAAATATTTAAATATTTAAAATTCTTAAATTTACCATTTTAAATTCATTTACCCTTTTAAATATTTTAATACTGAATATTTAAATATTTTNAATTCATTTACCCTTTTAAATATTTTAATACTGAATATTTAAATATTTTTAAAATTTTAAATAGTATTTTAAATTTAATTTAATTTAAGAAAATATTTTTACAATTTTAAATATTTTTACAATTTTAAATATTTTTACATTTTAAGAAAATTTCAAAATTTATTTAAATTTAATTTAAGAAAATTTAAATATTTAAATATTTCTACAGTTTAAGAAGCGGGTTCCCGAAGATGATTGGGAGTATTGATTGTATGCACTAGGAATGAAAAAATTGTCCTACAGCGTGCGAAGGTCAATTTAATCGAGGAAATAAGGGAACCACAACTGTTATTTTTGAGGCAGTTGCATCTCATGATCTATGGATCTCGTATGCTTTTTTTTGGATGTCCAGACACATTGAACGATATCAACGTTTTAGACCGTTCACCATTATTCGATGATGTTGAATAGGGAAAGGCTCTAAGAGTGAACTTCCTCATGAACCATCGTCCGTATAATATGGCATACTATCTAGTTGATGGTATTTATCCTTCTTATCCAACTTTTGTCAAATCGGATATGCTTCCTCAAAGTGAACCAAAAAGAATGTTTGCACAACATCAGGAGGGATGTCGGAAGGACATTGAACGTGCATTTGGAGTGTTACAAGCTCGATTTAAAATCATCCGTGAACCAGCTCGCATGTGGGACATAGCGGATTTGGCTATCATCATAAGAGCATGTATCATATTGCATAATATGATTGTTGAGGATGAACGAGATACATATGTTCAACATTGGAACGAGTATGATTAATCAGAGGCAAGTGGGCCTAGTACGCCGCGACCATTCTCGACCGAGGTGTTACCTACATGTGCAAATCATGTGCGTGATAAATCCGAGGTGCTACCACAAAGTTCATAAATAAATTATGGCATTGTTTAGGGTTTAGAGTAATAAGATATGTTAAACATGTGGTATTTTGTAGATTTTTAATTTGGAATGTAAAAATGGAATAAAAGAGTTAAATTGTGCATATATTTAGAAATTATAAGTTTTTGGTCTTACGTTTGTGTAATATAGAGAAAAGTTTGCGTTGCGATCTATAATTTAAGGTTTACAGTTTAGGGGTTACAGAAGACTTCACGTGAAGTCTTCTCCTTAATTATATATATAATTAAAATTGAAATAGTAATTAGTGTTATATGCTTGTAATTTCGATTACAAAATCTAAAAATAAACAGATATCAAGTATTAAAAATAAAAATTCGCTAAAACATGGTCAAATAAGATCAAACCACAAAGCTTACAAACAAACTATGTCTTCAAGAGTGGAATAGTTTAGGATTTTATGGTAATAAGATATGGTAATCATGTGAGATTTGTATATTTTATCATATTGTGCATATATTCAAAAGAGTAAGATTGTGCATATATTCAAAATTGTAAAATTGTGCATATATTTAATAGAGTTAAAATTTACGGTTTAGAATTTAGGGTTTAGGGTATAGTGGAGACTTCACATGAAGTCTACTATTTTTAGGGTTAGATTTCACATGTGATCTTCACTTGAAGTCTCCAACAAAATCTAAAAGTAGACTAAAATGAAATTTGAATAATAAAATTTCACTATAAAATCAACAAAAATCATTAATAGGCTTCGAGTATTTAGGGTTTAGGGTCTACTAAACTTGAAAACTTCACCTGAAGTCTACTGTATGAGAGGATTTCATCTGAAGTCTACTGTATTAGAAAACTTCACGTGAAGTCTGCTCCTCTGAAAATTAAATTGGGTTGTGTTAAACCAAAATTAACCAACAATTGAACCAGAAAGTTAACCAACATATAAATACAAATTTTAGAAGAAGCAAAAAAACTTATAGTTAGAAATTTCATATTTAATGAATCTTATGTGAAAGAACTAATTTTTTTGAACTTTCTTCTAAAAGATTTTATTTTTAAAGAAAGTTGTGTGAAAGTATATATATATATATATTTTTTGTGCTTTTTAGTTAAAGATTTGTTTTTTAAATGAGTTGTTGTGAAAATATTTGATATTTTGTGCTTTTTGGTTCAATCCTTAAATTCTAGACTTGTCGTCTTTTGATGTTTGGTGGAGACTTCTGGTATAGTCTTCTCGTGGATTCTTCTAGTGGAGTCTCCAGGTGGAGTCCCCTGGTAGAGTCTTCTTGAGGAGTCTTTTGGTGGAGTCTTCTGGCGAAGTCTTCTAAGGAGACTTCTAGTGGAGTCTTCTGGTGGAATTTTCTAAGGAGACTTCTAAGGAGACTTCTGAAAGAGACTTCTAAGGAGATTCTAAGAGGACTTCTAAGGAGACTTTTAAGAAGATTTCTGTGGAGACTTCTGAGTGAGACTTCTGAAGGAAACTCCTTTCTCTTAAAAACTGACTGTGGTTGATCTTGATTCCGCTCTCTTCTTTTTACTTTCATAAGGAAACAAATGCAGCTAGGAAATCGGATGGCCAACAAAGAGAACATATTGTAAATAATTTTTTGTCAACAAATTGTAAATATTACATTGTAGATAAGTGTGGAATTACCATTGATGACTATTACTAATTACGTAACATGAATTATAACAAATTGTTATATGTAAGCGAGCAAATTTTCTGTTATTTTGTTTAAAAGAGTTCTTAAACATTTTAAACTTTTATTAATTTCAGTAATTTTATAAAAAAAGAGTTTAAGGACAAGGAAGAATTCCCTAAGTTATTCACATAATATCATGAACAAAACATAAAAAAAATAATACAACTATATTTGTGATATAGTAGACTTCACTTGAAGTTTACTTTGAATAAGCTAACTACTTATATTCTTTCTAAAATTTATAGAGCCATAACTATAATATATAAACATGTTAAATTTTTACATAAGCAAACACAATATCAAAATGACATAGGAAAAATATATAAAAATGTAAGAAAAATTTAAACATGTTTTAAATGTATTTATATATAAATTTACGTAGCAGATTTCATTTGAAGTCTACTTGAAAGTCTATTTTGAATGAGCTAACTACCTATATCACTTTTAAAATTTATAGAGGCTTAATTGTAATATATAATTATGTTAAACTTTTACAAAACATAATATAAACAATATTAGTACAAAAAAAATCTAAAATTATCATTAATAATCAAAATAAATCAATCTTAAGATATAAAGAAAGAGGAGACTTCACGTGAAGTCTACAAATTATAGGCAAAGACTTCACCTAAAGTCTACAAAGCTAAAATGTAGACTTTAGGTGAAGTCTCTAAAGGTTATTTCTGTATTTGACTAAATGTTGACTTCTGAGACGTAGACTTCAGGTGAAGTCTCCTTTTTAAAATGTCATATTAGTAATTATCCAGAATAAATATTTTGATTCGGAGATTTCATGTGAAAGTCTCCTTAATGACGTTTCAAAATAGTAGTTTTCTTAAAATGTAGTAGACTTCACGTAAAATCTACTCTATATGACAAATGTTACTTTTGCAATTGACTAAGTTTAAGACATGTTTAAATTTTTGTTAGTGTTTTTTTGTATTTTTATATATATGGTTTTGGTATTTTTGTTGCTTCTGGGAAAATTCAGTACGTTTATGTATAATACCCAATGTTATACAAATTATACATATAATTGACCTACTTAGCTTATACAAAGTGAAATCTGCATTAATGTAAACTTCAACTGAAATCTGCAAAACGTTAACTGAACATGTTTAAAATTGTTCAAAAAAATATGGTTTTTTATTATAATATTATTAGTATAATAATAAACACATAATAATAAAATATGTAAAATCAGTTTTCAGTATTGATTATTTTAATTTTGACAATTTGTGATGTTTTTATTTATTTTTTAATTTAAATAGTTTAAATATAGATTCATAATTTTTTAATTATTTTTTTTGAATTTTTAAATAAAATTCTAATTTTGAATGGGATTCGTTGTTTTAATTTTGAGAATTTGTGATGTTTTTATTTCTTAAATAATTGTATGATTTTGAAAATTATAGTAATGTTAATTTTATATATAGTTTAATTTTTGTACTGTACTACTGCTTTATACACAAATAGAATTAAACCCTCCATCTCTCTCAGTGTGTTTAAGTGTGAATATTTTTAGGTTTGGATTATAAAGGGAGGTTGGGTTGATGACTTGGCGAAATTAACTGGGTTGAATCCTAGCTGTTTACGCTAAGATAACACAATTTCATCCTATCAGTCTTTGCAATGTCTTCTTTAAGACTATTACAAAGTCTATGGTTATGCAATTAAAAAGGGTAATGTCTAAGCTTACTGGTTCGGCCCAGTCTAGTTTCATACCAGGACGATTAAGTACAGACAACATTGTTGTGGTACAAGAGACTATACACTCCATGCAGCGTAAGAAAGTAAGAAAGGTAAAAAGGGATGGATGCTCCTTAAGTTGGACCTTGAGAAAACCTATGACCGGATCCTATGAGATTTCCTGGAGGATACGTTGCGGGCTGCTAGGTTCTCTAAGGAATGGGTACGTTAGATTATGCAAGCAGTCACTGGTCCGAGTATGACAATTTTGTGGAATGGAGAGAAAATGGAGAGTTTTATACCGACACGAGGACTCCATCAAGGAGATCCCTTATCTCCTTATCTCTTTATACTTTGCTTGGAGCGACTATGCCACTCAATTGAAGAGTCTATTCTACAAAAGAAGTGAAAACCCTAATTGCACCCAAAATTAGATGACTACCAAATTCTACACATAGTATAAAAAATTGGTCTAATTGCACAAATTGCTGAATAGTTATGGTTTTGTTGTAAGCCAACAATTGGTTACGATCTTAAATAATTAATTAACCGAATCTAAACCCGATAAAATCTCAAATTCACAACGGAATTTGAGCGGGTTAGGATAAACGTTGTTTATTTGAGATTTGTTCGGGTCTAAAATTGGTTTAGGTTCGGTTAATTAATGATTTAACATCGTAATCAATTGTTGGTTTACAAAAAAAATCATAGTTATCTAGCAATTTGTGCAATTAGACCGATTATGTATACTATGTGTGGAATTCGATTGTCACTATCTAATTTTGGGTGCAATTAGACCTTGCATACATATTTTAGATGAAATTAGATAGAGTGTCTAAATATAGGTTGATCTGTTGTTATATCAAAACTTTAAGGTGAAAATAGACCGTCGACCTATATTTTAATCCATATATAGTCACAAAAAATGCACTAACATATATATAGTAATAAATACAATTTTTTATTGCCTATCTAATGAGCTTCTACATCTTTCTATTATTATTGAAATTAAATATTTTTCTTTTAAAATCATATATAAATGTTTTATTTCAAATGTAAATTTTTTTAAATTTAAATTTTTTAATTTTAAAATTTACTTAATTAATAAGTAAAAAATACAAAATTGTCCTTTTTAAAAACATGCATTGTGGTTGAGTGGTAATGAGCTTATGGTTGAAGCACCGCCACCTCGATTCGAGTCCTGGCCACTACGAAATTTACATGAAAGACTTGCAGTTTTCTGAGATCAGCGTGTCACGGACATCGGTAATATGCTACTGCTGACAACCCACAGGACAACGATAATACACTATCTTTTCGGGTGCTGACTAGTTTGGGACCCGCCTCGATGGCGTCCAGGATACCCAAGTTATCAAAAAAAAAAAAATGTCCTTTTCAATTTTGACATTCATTATTTGCTCTCTCAATACATCTAGCATAATTGAAACCAACTATCCTTATTGTTAAAATATGTGATGCCTCCTTAAAAACCTTGATGAGCCAAAAACCTTTGCAGGAGAAAAGGTGATCTCTTCCCACACCACCGCTTACATGAATCTCCACCCCCATACTCACCTTAGTCACACCATTACACGCATAATATATTACATGAAAAAATATAATTACACAAATCATCTATGTTTGATAAATTAAATAAACTTTTAACTTAAATATAACTTTAGCTAAATTTACACATGAAAATATTTATTATATTATTAAAATGTCCAATTGCACCTTAATAAATGCTATAAAATATGTGAAATATTTGAATATAATGTGGGACTAATAGGATGAGGATGAGGCGCATCCATGGGTAACATGACACGAATCTCCCCATATGTCGATTCAGGCATTCCTGGGTAAACCCACATGTCCATTCAGGCATCCATGGGTGACATAACACACCTCTTCACAGACCAATTCATAAACACATAACTGACACAAAGGACACCTTTTAATCAAATAACATATCCATCCCGACCCCATATAAAATACACGGATATTACTAATCTACCTCATTTTCATCGGTTTAATCTCATTAATTCGCATGTTTTTAAAATGTTTGTCTGCATTTTAGAGTCTTTTCAGGTGAAAAACAGGTTAAATTCGGATTATACTTGCAGAGCATGGTTTAGGACGAATCAGAGCAGTTTATGGAATTTCAGCAGAAGAATGTTGATCGATCGATCGATCACTCTCCTCAGCAAGAGATGCGCTCGACCTTGTGATCGACCTTCTACTCACTGATCGACCGATCAAGCTGTTCGAAGGATAATGCGCTCGACCTTGAGCTCGACCAAGACCTTTGGGAGATCAAACGTTCAACACTAATCAATTGATTAACCGTTGATCGATCGATCCTCGAAAATGCAAGGAATAAAACCTAATTTTTTCTATTTTGTGCATGCAAGTTTTATGACCTATAAAAGCTTATTTTTATTTTTGTAAGACACACATCGATTTTTATTACGGCTTAGAGAGTTCTTTGTAAGCAGGGAGAAGATTTCCTCCATACTTTTGAAAAGATTTTTGAACCCTTTTATTTATTTAATTGAAATTTCATGTTTCTCTTCATCATATCTTTTGTTTCTACCTTAATCATGTCTAAGTAGTTTCATTTTCAGGTTTAAGGTTTCTAGGGATTTAGGAATCAATGATTGAGGATTAAATAGGATTTGATAATTAAAAATCTCCATTTATGCTTGAGTATAATGCTTAGATTAGCTTGATCGCCTAATCTATGATTTTAGGTTGTTTACTTTCCAAAAGCTTGTCAAACTCCTGAACTAGTATAGATGAGCAATTGAACTTAACCAACGACCGTTAATTGTTAGATTTAATTGTGGATAGTTTAACCAATTCGTTAAGGTCTATTTGCAATCTAGAACTAACGACAGTTAGGATCTCTAGGTTGTTAGATAGAGTAATAGATACCACGACAGTAGATTTGTTAGAATTCTATTTCAAGTCAAGAATTGTGCTTTAGAGTTCATGAATATCTTCTCTGATTATATTCTTATTTCCTAATGAATACCTGATGCCTGATGCTTTTAATTATATTTGCAAATTGTTAAGTTGTTAGTCTTTTACTTTAATTACTTTTTGGTATAGCTTGAATTAGAATTGAGTAGTCAAAAGTGCAAACTTAGTGCTTCGTGGATTCGATCCCTATGTACTACTACATTGTTGTGCACTCGTAGTAGATTCATAGGGTTAAAACTTTGTGATATCAAGTTTTTGGAGCCGTTGTCTGGGAACCAATTGGTTGCCTTTTGATTGAGATTTGATTTCTAATCTATACTCTTTTACTTACGTTTTTCTTTTGTGTTTTCTTTTTCTTTTTCTTTCAGGTTTATGGTCAGAAGAAGTCAATGAGAAAAAAATCTACTGAGTTTTGATAACGAGCAACTTGCTAGAATAGAACCTAAAAACAGACGAGCAAGAGCAATGAATCGTGACAACCATCAGCTTCCAGAGGATCCTGAAGTTCAGAGTGATGTTCAGATAAACTAGAATGTTCAACAAACGATTGAGCAGTCGCAGAGGGATTTAGCCCTACTTAGGAGGCAGCAGGAACAACCTCAACGTCGAGCTATTGGTGATATGGATACTCCTCACACCTATTACCAGAATAGGTATGCTATTCGCCCTCCACCAATTCAGAGGCAAGACTACGAGATCAAGCCTTAGCTGATCGGATTGTTAAAGCAATACGTCTTCAACGGCATTTTGAGAGAGAACTCGATGGATCATATTGAGAACTTCGAAGATATGTGGAGTACAACGAGTTTGAATGGAGTCCCTACGGATTATGTTAAGTGTAAGCTATTTTACCATTCGCAATCTAATAAAGCTTTAAGATGGTTGCGATCTTTGCCTCCAGGTTCACTCACCACGTTGGAAGAAGTTAGAGCTGCCTTCTTGGATCAGTTCTACACCAAATCGAAGACTGCAGCCTTGAGAAGCAAAATTTCTGCATTTCAGCAACGTTCTAGTGAGTCTTTGAATGAAGCTTGGGAGCGTTTTATAGAGTGCCAACGAGAATGTCCACGCCATGGGTATTCCGATGAGCAGTTGCTGAACACCTTCTATAGTGGATTCGAGTGGGAGTACAAGAATTCTTTGAATGCTACAAGCAATGGAGATTTCATGACAAACACGATGGATGGAGCTTTTACCCTTATCGATAACTTGGCTGCAAGTTCTGGTAGTCACTGTCCGCAGTATGACCGAGGAAATAAGGTCAACAGCGTGGAGATTCAGAGGATCGACGAAATTGCTGAGAAACTCGATATGCTTATCAAAGCAAATAAAGAGAGTCAAAGGGGTGTGCATTAGCTAGATGACAACAGAGAGGTAGCACAAGTTCAGGATTAGTCCAAGGTGATATATGAGGAAAGATAAGTCAACTACGTCAACTGGCAAAACAGGGGACAAATCATACTTTTTCTAGAGGAGCACGAACTAGAGATCCCACAGGATGTCGTCTTCCTAGCTCCTGTAATGCCTCAGGGATCACCTTTTCAGGGAAAGCCATTTGTACAGAATTCTTGTCAGAGATGGAACAATCAGAAACCTTACAACTAGAACTCAGGAGGTAACAACTAGCAGAAACTATACAAGCCTTACGTGCAGCAAGCGCCACAGCAACAAACTCCAGCGAGCTTCTGGGGTACTTCAAACGATGAGATCAATACTTTGATCCAACAACTTACAACTGAACAGCAGAAAACTACAAGGGAGCTCAACACCAAAGTAGACAGCATGTATAACGATATGAACAGCAAGTTTGAGTTAGTTTCTGTACATCTGAAGAAGCTGGACACTCAAGTAGCTCAAACGGCTAAAGATATGAGAAGACATCAGAGAGCTCTACGTAGAAAAGTTGAGAAAAATCCCAAGGAGTCATGCAATGTTGTGAAGTCTGAAGCTGAGGAGTGCAATGTAAAGAAGGAAGCGAGCGAGGAAGGGAAGTAAAAACCTCCAATCCCATTCCCGAAAGAGCTTACCAAGTTAGAGGATCAAGGAGAATTTACAATATCTTGTATTCTTGGGAAACTGATCTTCAGTGATGCACTTTGCGACTCTGGTGCAAGTGTTAATGTCATCTCCTTATAGACGATGAAGAAGTTGAGAATTGATGTAATGCAGGAGTACAACTCCTCCATTTCTTTTGGAGACGCCACTTCTAAGAGTCCAAGGGGAATGTTAGTTTATTTCACCTTTCTGGTTGGGAACTGCAGAGTTCCAACGGATTTCACTGTAGTTGAGATGGCTAGAGGAGGAGCAATTCCGATATTGTTAGGAAGACCTTTATTGAACACTGTAGGAGCCAAAATCTACTTTCCTAACAAGAGCGTTGTGCTGGAAAACGTTGACAAAGAAGTTTCTTACCCAATTAAAGCTTGAACTGGTAATCTATGTGGGATGATCAATGCTTAGGGAACGATTTCTGAATCTAGAGTTTCGATTTCTACAAGTTTGGGAAGTTGCAAATTCGAGTATGAATCAGATGAAGAATTTAGTGTTTGTCGTGAGCTAGAAGAGGACTCAGCTGAGTATAACGATATAATCCTTGATGATAAGTTTGATGAGTATTCTGAATTTATCGTTCAAAACTTGTATCTTAAGGTTTTTGCAGAAAGGCTTGGACTTGAGACTTCAGAACCATATTCGGTGAAGGAGATTCAACCTAACGGAACTGTAGTATTGCTAGATGCTACAGGAGCTAAATTCCTCAGGAAAAATGAACGACTGAAGGAATTCATCATCAATCAGAAAACGACTAAGGGAGTGAACATTCCTCCCAAGAGTTAATCTGCCATCTAAGTGTCATGCGATTCAAGCTAATGACTCTAAACAAGTGCTGAGTGGGAGGCAACCCACTATTAGGTAATTTTTGTTTTCATAGTTTTTCCATTTTTCATTTAACTTTTTGTTTTGTTTTGTTTTTGTTTTTGGTGAGAAATTAAATAGAACACAGTGATCGATTGATCCATGCTAGGATTGATAGATCGATGAGGATATGGGAGAATGTGCATGACCTGATGATCGACCGACTCAACAGTGATCGATCGATCGTCTACCCACACATTCATGCGCCGATCTGACAATCGACATGCATAACAATGATCGATCGATCGTCGAGATTCATAATCATGCACCTGATCCGACGATCGACCTACACAAGTGTGATCAATCGATTATCACGAAAAAGAAAGGACAAAAAGCCCGTTGATCGATCGATCCACCCCATGATAGATCGATCGTCGAAAAAGGTAAGTCTTCTGTTTTTAAAAACCAGTTCAAATCACTTAAATTGAACCGCAAAACACCTTTTTAAACAGAAAACACACGGGTTTAGGATCAAAGCTTCAAAATTTAAAGAAACTTTTTGTTCTTGGGAGATTTTAGGAGATTTTTTCTTAAAACTTCAATCTCTCATATCTTTCTCGTTTCTTAACTATTTTGATCAATTCTTGAGTCTATTCCACTAGGATTTTCCTCATCTTTCTGATTATCTAACCCTCAATCTAAATCAGCAAAGGTATGACTCTCTGTCTCCAATCTACAGTCCATAATTTTGAGGAAATTTGGGGAAGTTTTTGAATTTTGATTTCTGTTGTTTGAATGTGTAAAAGCGATGTTCTATCATTGTTATTAGATGATTTCAGAATCCACCAACCCAGAATTTGGTTGGTCTTACATAGAAATTAATTTGTTAGGTTGAAGGAGAACTTTAGAAAATTTAGGAATTTAGGATGGAATTGAGATGATGTTAGGTTGGTTTATGCTTTGCTGGATGTTGATTGTGTTGATTATTAGTTTTATTGATTGATCTTTCAATAATCTAATTCCAAATCTGAATTTCCTTTTTTCTCATGTTTCTTTGAAAAATAACCTCTGTTTTTGATCATTTTGCATAAAATGGTCCGTATAGGTGAAAGAAAGCCAACAAAGAAAGTCATTCGATCTTCGACATTGGAAGCAGGACAATCCTCTGGTGGCAATTCTGATGTTCAAACTTGACAACCATGGCCTAGACCCAAGGGCACTCCTTTTCATCCCAACCACGGGAATAGATCGGATCCTAGCTTGTTAAAGTCGGATCCTACGTATAAGAATAAGGATGTGGATGAAGGTTGGCAGAGTTTCCACGGGATCTTCTATGACCAATTGCTGCAGAATATGATTGGTCCGACCAAGTTTGTCTGTCCCACTACTCTCGACAAGCTTGGAATTTTAGATGATGTTGGTGGTATGATTGAGAGGATCAGTTTGGGTACTCTTGTGCACAAGAGTCATCCTCTATACCCGAAATTAGTCCGTCAGTTGTTGGCATCCTATGATGTTTATCTTCCAGTTGATACACATATGTCACTTTTTTGTACAATGGAGTTGTGTACACGATGTCCATCAGGGACAAATGGAGGTTGTATGGGTTCAGAGAGGAAACTGAGGGAAGGTTGCCTCCTAAGGATGGTCCGGCGAATAATGCCTTGTGGGATGTGTTAGCGGATGGAGGTTTTCAGGGTCGTGATCCAAAGCTCACACACATCAGGAACCCTGCAGTTCAGATATTCACCAATATCATCGGTTCAACCATCCTCAGTAAGGAGGAGTCAGGAGCAATAAAGAAGGGTAAGTTGGAGCTGCTTCATCATGCCATCTCTCATGTTGTGCCAGACCTCAACGGGGACATGCCTCAGCCTCAGTATTCTGCACTTGGTATCAACTGGGTTTCTTTTTAATCCATCATGCTTACAGAGCATCATTTCAGAGGATCTCCTGGTACCCCTCTGAAGGAGATAGTGGGTAGTCTTCTCACTCCGATCTTCAAGTTTCACAGGCTAGACCTCAACAACACATAGGTGATTGATAGGATCCATTACATGGATATGAGGGTGCTCACGAACTTTACCTATCTGATTGAGCAGACGAAGTGGAGGTACTTTGCTCAAGATTGGAAGCCTTGTTTGTGTAAGCTTCCAGCTCCAGTAACCACTGTAGTCACTTGTCGCTCCAACATGCTATTTGAGCCTCACATCACTCATCCGGACATTGCTGAGATTGAGCAAACCAATCATTTGACACGTCATACTTCATCATACCGACTCGAGGAACATGTCGGGCCTTCTCATGTACCTTTATGACCATCCTCTTCATGCACTGCTACACTCGTTACGATGGAATATGTGATTCTTGAGTACACTACAGAATTTGACTTACCTCCCGTCTCTGATGACTTTATTGAAAGGGAGTATCGACGCTGGTAATACGAAGTGGAGCAGCCGAAGCACTCCATGCTTCGATGCATCTGGGACGCACTGAGGAAAGTCAAGGTGCCTATTCCTTCTTGTCTAGGAGAACCCTCTGAGAGCAGAGCTAAGACGAGTACAAGACCCACTGTTGCTAGACATGGGCCTGTAGATGACTCCAACGAGGAGAAGGACGAGCAGAGATTGGACCATCGTTTACCCCGCCGTCGCAGAGCACTGGGCGATCGCGGGAGTTAGAGCCCGCAGTACTTATATCGTTTTTCTCACCATCCTTTTATCTTTGTTATGCACTTTCGTTTATTTTTATTTTTTATTTTAAGCGTATCCTCACACCGGGACGGTGTGAAGTAAGTCTAGGGTAGGACACTTGCTGTGACTAATGCTATTTTTCTTTCTTTTGTTTACTTTTCGCTTTGATTTTCAGAAATTTTTTGTTTAATTGCGTCTTTTCGAACCTAAAAACTAATTGTATGAACTATGATTTTTGAGGATTATTTGCATTGTCATGAACTAAGTACCATCGATTTCTTATTTGACAGGCATCGATTGACTATTGGAAAACCCAGAGACTAAGCACCTTCTCAATACCACCCATATCCATCTGAGTTTTCGAAGGATCTCATGCTAGTTTCACCCTTAACTTGACTTAATTTTCTTGTCAATGGGCTTGGCATACATTGGATGGGGTCTCTTCTCAGTCCTGAAAGACTTATCTGTGTAAGTATGGTTCCCCTCTCTCTAGTCTTTCCTAAGTTCTTTGTGCTAAACATGCTATTTCTGAAGTAACTATGAAAATAAAGTTGGATGCAATGTTAGTAGACTGAGGAAAACTCCAATGACACTACTCTTGCTTTCATTCTTTGAGTTGCTAAAGAACTAACCAATATAAAAATATGATACCCTAGGTAAGTAGGGAAAAATTGGTTGGACAACCGAATAAAAAAATAAAATGATACCCTAGGTAAGTAGAGAAAAATTCGGTTGAGCAATCGATTATAAAAAAATGTTAACCTAGGTAAGTAGGGAAAAATTGACTGCAATGTAGATGAAAGAGATGAAAAGAACCATAGAGAAGGTAATCTTAAGGCTGATTGTAACCCATGTGTCCTTTGGTCGATATTTCCTTGGTGAGACCGCACTTAGAAACTCTAGGAAACTGGTATGGTGAATTCGGATTACTTATTTGGATTGTAGAGTTTAACTGGGAAAGTTGCAAAGTCTGAGGAAAGTACAAGGTGGTCTCGATTCTGTCAACTAAGTATCGTGTAGTTTACTATGGGATTGATATGCAATGCTCTAATGGCGCATGAGTTCTTTTTGAGTGGAATCTTCCTGTTAGTCTTTCCTTTCTTTGCTTGAGGACAAGCAAGAAGCTAAGTCTAGGGGAATTGATATACCTCATTTTTATTAATTTTAAGCTCATTAATTCACATGTTTTTAGAATGTTTATCTGCATTTTAGAGTCTTTTCAGGTGGAAAATAGGTTAAATTCAGATTATACCCGCAGAGCATGGTTTGGGACGAATCAGAGCAGTTTATGGAATTTCAACAGAAGAATCTTGATCAATCGATCAACCTCACGATCGATCGATCATTCTCCTCAGCGAGAGATGCGCTCGACCTTGCGATCAACATTCTACTCAGTGATCAACCAATCAAGCTATTCGAATGATCATGCGCCAGACCTTGAGATCGACCAAGACCTTTGGGAGATCGATCGTTCAAGAGTGATCCTCGAAGCTACGAGGAATAAAACGTAATTTTTCCTATTTTGTGCCTGCAAATTTTGAGACCTATAAAAGCTTATTTTTATTTTTGTAAGACACACAGAGATTTCGATTACAACTTAGAGAGTTCTTTGTAAGTAGGGAGAAGATTTCCTCCATACTTTTGAGATATTTTTGAACCCTTTTATTTATTTAATTGAAATTTTGTGTTTCTCTTCATCACATCTTTTGTTTCTTCCTTAATCATGTATGAGTAGTTTCATTGTCAGGTTTAGGGTTTCTAGGGATTTAGGAATCTATGATTGGGGATTAAATAGGATTTGATAATTAGAAATTCTCCATCTATGCTTGAGTGTAATGCTTAGATTAGCTTGATCACCTAATCCATGATTTTAGGTTGTTTACTTTCCAAAAGCTTGTTAAACTCCTGAACTAGTATAGATGAACAAATGAATTTAACCAATGACAATTGATTTTTAGGATTAATTGTGGGTAGTTGAACCAATTCGTTAAGGCCTATTTGCAATTTGGAACCAACGACAGTTAGGATCTCTAGGTTGTTAGATAGAGTAATAGATACCACGACAGTAGATTTGTTAGAATTCTATGTTCAAGTCGAGAATTGTGCTTAAGAGTTCCTAAATAGTTTTCCTTATTAGATTCTTATTTTTTGATGAATACCCGATGCCTGATGCTTTTAATTATATTTGCAAATCGTTAAGTTGTTAGTTTTTTACTTTAATTACTTTTTGGTATAGCTTGAATTAGAATTGAGTAGTCAAAAATGCAAATTTGGTTATTTGTAGATTCGATTGCAAAGTACTACTATATTACCGTGGACTTGCAATAGATTTTTAAAATTAAAACTTTGTGATATCAATTACATACAGGCAATAATGGCGCGGGTGGTTTACTCCCAACTCTCACTTAGTGAACACTTTTAGTTATTCACTATCATCAAATCAAATATAAATCACATTCCTTCTCTTTATTCTTCCTATGTGGGACAAGATATCACACATATCAACACAAGACACTCCCCCTATCAATAATACACAATTAACCATCTTTGGATTCCCACCAAATTGGTATCTACCCAAGAGTTAATTTATCTCATTATTAATGTGGAACTAGATTTTAATTTACAATAATATTTGTCATGTAATTAATAATTAAAACATATTATTTCATAATTAAAATGCCAATTCCAACAATCTCGTATGGAGAAGTTATAGTCCAAAATTTGTTCAATATTTTCAAAAAAAAGAAAAGAAAAAGATACACAAAAAACAATATCACAAAAATCTTAATTTTAACTCCGATCCTCCACAAAAACTAGTAAAAGAAACACATAATGAAATCACAAAAATTTTAATTTTAATACTGATCCCCGACAACGGTTCCAAAAATTTGTTCGCTCAAAACAACTTTTTCGGATTAAAATATATTTAAACACAGACAAATATTGTTCGCTCAAAAAAACGTCTTATTGTTCTTTGAATTAAGCAAAAAGTTGTTCGCTTAAAACATGCTTGTGGTAAAGAAATATATGGATGATCACTATAAACTTACTTAAAAACTTTATTACAAAACTCAAAGTAAAACTAATCGAACTAGCTACGTTTAACTAATCTAATTACCTAAGACCTTGAATGAATGACCCAAGGGGTCTATTTATAGCCAAGAAGTCAGCTAATAGAACCAAAAACACCAGCTAATGGTACCCAATTCGTGTTTGTTTTGCCCATGACTCACCATCTCTATCTAAAATGACTTATTACATCACATGCCACTCTTCAACCACCCACATCACTGACTTTATTATGGGTTTGAATGTCCTTTTTACTTTTTCTTACACTTTTCAACCATCCACTACACATATAATACATTGTTTCTTAATCTATGTGCAAACAGTAAAGGTAAAGCTTAGAAGGGGACGGAGTAAATGATAATTTGCATACCTGAATTGCCAGACTCTGCGGTGACCTGCGATCAAATACTTTAAGACTTTTGTCCTTGGAGGGTTTCGGAGATGAAAAAACAGAATCGGTATCCGATCCCAGAGTTTTTACAAGCTTACGAACAACTCGAGGTGTGTGGTAAGAGATGATCTTTGTCATATATATGTTCAAACTAATACACCAAAGAAATATGCATACAACTAGTAAACTTCTGGAAAAGAGAGTGATGGTCAACATATCCATCATGATCAACACATATCATGATCCAAATCCAGCATTGTGTTTGTCAACTCAGATGACGACTGCAATGTAAACATAATGAAACCTAGTTTTACAACAAGATTAGAGGAAATTAGAAGAGCTAAATATGAAGCAATTAGTGCAGCAGCATAAAGGAGCATTTGCAAAATCAATAAAAAAAAAGTGTTCGTGCTTAGAGGATGGTTCGAACAATTCATGATCTTCCGTTGGACAAGAAGCACAACACAAATTTTTTTAAAAAAAAAGTGTTCGTGCTTAAAGTGCTCTCCTGAGCTACCAAAGGAAATTGAAATAGCCAACAAAAATAAAATAGGGAATATATATATATCAAAATCTTATCTCACCAACAAGAAGTACAACACAAAACCTATTATACGATAAAGAAACCAAACTCAGAAGCTCAACATTTTTTCAATCCCCTCTTTAAATCTTTTCTGGCATTCCGACAACCTTTTTGAACAAACAAATCTTAAGTTAACGGCAACGAAGGAATTAAACAAAGGTAGAACCTAATACTAAAGAATTTCGGATAAATAAAACCCCAAGAATTAGCATCAAGCCCATGATAAACAAACAGAAAACTGAGATAGCTATTACAAAACTCAAATATGTCAGGTAAAGAAAGCAAAGCGCCGGTGGAGAATTATAGGCAGGATTTCCGGCTTATCACGAAGTGCTGTTTCCACCTCTGCTTATACTGCTATTGGGAGCGCATAGGCAGACTGTGAAAGTCTAGCACCTACATTTTCTTGCTGGAAAGGCTGGAAATTTCAGAAAAAGAATAATAGATAAAATTCACAGTAAATCTTCAAAATTCCAACGCAAGATCCAATCCTTACCCGTCATAAGATTCAGATTCGGAAATCTAGCTCCTCCACATACCAACAACATACCCAGTTTGTACCTTTTCTTGCCCTTTGTTTTGTCCAAAATTTGATATAGCCCAATTTGAGCCTTTTTTTTCTTCTTAAACCATTGTTGTTGAGTTGGATTTTGATTTATATACTTCGGGTTGAGGTTGAAAATATGAAATATGTATTAGGAAAGAGTACATATCGTATCTCTATTTACTCTGTAATTATTCTCTGTATCTCAACTTACCTTGTATATCTTGTATTACCGTTCTACAACTCCTCTCTATGTCTATATAGAGACTAAGCATCTCATCTAATAACACATCGATTCCTATTGATCCAATAATATGACAACTTGGTTTGATTGGTGTTACTCATGAGCTCGAAAAAAAATTGTGTTATTAAGAAAATGTTACATCTTAGTTCGTTTTGTTGTATCTTTACTTTCTTGAATGATAAATGTGGATTTGTATACTTAATCGGATAAAATGAAAGATTATACTCTATGAATCGAAATCGAACTCAACACCAATGGTTTAAGAAATAAAACGGTTAAAGACTCAAATTGGGCTGACTAGGATTATATCAATTTTTGGACAAAACAAAGGGCGAGAAAAGGCTAAGAAAGACGGCCTTTAATCACTTATCTATCCATAACCACACTGGGCGACGAAGCTACCTTTGAGTAATGTAGAATCATAATAATAACATAAACTATGAAGATCGAAAAAATCATATGACAATTGTTGCAAAGTATGACGGATATGTTCGGTAATTTGCCGAGTCAACTTCGATAGAGCTTTGTGATCTACTCAGCTCGATCTATCTTATATGACACACATTTTTTCATTTCAAAAACCCTTCAATCTTATTAATATATATATATATATATAATATATGTGTGTGTTAATATATAGTACCTTTATTATATAGATTATAGCTATGTTTGTTTGCTGGTTGCTGGCGGCCGCGACCAAAAGTTGTTTGTTTGGTGGTCTGCTGGTTCAGCGACTGGTCGCAGCGACCAATGATTAAAATTTTAAGTTGTTGAAAAATTTAGCGACTGATCGCTGGATTTGGTCGCTAGCGACCAACAACTCTCAAACGAACAACACTAACAACCAAAATATTTAATTAATTAAAAATAATTTAAATAAATAAATTTAAATAATAACAATAAAATTGTATAAAATATAATTACTAAAATAAATATAAAAATTTCATATATAAAAATTTGATAAAACAAAATTTATAAATATTAAAAGAAAATTTATATTTATAAAATCTAATTTTAGTTGTGTATAATTATATTTTAAATAAATAATATATAGATGTGATATTATTTGTTATTTGATTTTCATAATTTTTTTGGCTAAATATTATCAACATTTTATAATTCAAATTTACATACAATTTTTATATCATTTTTATAAATATATATATATAGTTTTTAAAATAATTTTTTTAAGAACTAATAAAAGGTAGTTGCTGGTCGCTGCGACTGCAAAACGAACAACACAACGACTAGCCGTAGGAAACGATCGCAGCGACTACCAAACTAACATAAAACTAAATTTTTGATCGCAGTTACTGATCGTGATCGCCAACGACTAGCAAACGAACAAGGCTTACATAGATAACTATTTAATGAATCTTAGAAGCACAAAAGTCAAAAGGTCTGTAATTCTGAATTAAGTTATGATTTTGAACCGTATCCCATATTCCATTTTAAATAGTTATGCTATATACAATGGCTTGTAATTGTACAATGACCTTTGTAAAATTCAGATAGGGCCCACTGCAAACGGATAACTACTTGATTAATTGGTTTAAATAGAGGTTCATAGTCTCTATTTAAACCAATTGATCCCTTAAACCAAAGTAGTTTAAATCAATCAATAAAGTAGGTTTCATTAGTAGAAATAGGATATGATCAATCTCTATTTAAACCAATTACTCCCTTTAACTAAAGTAGTGTAAATCAATCAAGTAACTTTATATCAAACCTAATAGAAATCCTCATTTCCCTAAACAAGATCGAGTTCCTTCTAAATTTTAATAGACGAAACCTGTCAGGTTTCTTGCCTATTAATTTCTGCAAAGTGGTGTCCGACACCGGGTCAATAAACAATATAGCGGAAATGGAAAACAACTCGACAATAAACTCAATAGTCTCTTGTTTGATTAGTATCGTAGCTTTATCATCTTCAATGTCGACTTTATGACTGCTCCGTCGATCGATTCAATCATTGACTAACTAAGAGTGAAATCCATGTAACCAAATCGAGGTGAGTCCTGTCCGAATATACTAATCTCATTAGCATATCTATAATGTGTGCTCCCACTAACCCTTAGTTAAGACAGAGAGTGGCGGTTCATTCATATAAGAGGCCCAGTTCTAAATTTTTATATATATAGATTTGGCCCCTAAAAAAACAGAATTATGAAAATAGGCCTCAAAATATTTATTTTAGCTTATAATATTTGTAAAAAAATTTTGGGTCCTGCACAATTGTTCCGGTTGAACACCTTCAGAACTGACACTGAAGACAGACACCCAACATTCAAAATGCAAATATAATCGTATGTACGATATCATTGACCTTGCTCCGATACCACTGTTGAGATTTTGGAAATACGCAGCGGAATAAAGATTCTCAGAGTTTGGTTGTCCGGTCTTTACGAGTTGGACGTACAGTTTTTTCTAAAATCCCTTTTATTTGTCGGTTGCTTGTTTCAATCTAACCCCATGTTTGTGGATGGTAGGGAGTTGCAACTCTATGGTTTATGCCATTCTTGGCCATGAGTTTGTCAAATAGCCGGTTGCAAAAAAGACAAGTTTTTCATATACTTCCAAAATCACTAAAAACTTATATATGATTCAATTCATGTTTGACTACAAGACGTACATCGTATATCACATTGCATGAGTAATGCTTAAATTGTTGGTAACTCTTCAAGAGTTCCAATTATCATAATCAGATAAAGTATGAATATTAGTCGATAATGAGATACGATGTATGACTTGTAGTCAACAAACTTCACCATAGCAATTATTCTAGTTAAAACAATTGCTATTTTGGTAAAGTTTCTTATTTTTTTCTCGAAAAGCTAAACATCGTTTAGAAAGAAACTTCACCATATCAATTATTCTAGTTAAAACAAGTTTGCAACGCTCTTTTTCTTTTGCAATTTCTTGTTGTAGTTCCTTATCAATTGTGAGATTCTTTTCAAATCTAACTTTCACATCTTTCCAATTTCTCATGTTCGTCATATGTTCTACACTTCTCTCATGCTCTTTAAGTCTCTCACTAAGATGCTTCCAATCTCTAAATTCATCATTTGCAAGCATTCTTGAATAACCTCTAGATTTAAACAACTTGCAACAAAAGCAATAAACTTTATCCACATACTTGGAGTAAACCAACCAATTTCTATCACTAGTTTTTCCATTACTCAACTTCCTAGAATAATAATTATATGAGAAATGTCTACCATACTTATCTAGAGGAAACACAAGATTCATTTGTCTTTTAGACCCTTTCTCAATTAACAAATCTCTCATTTTACTATCTAAGTTCTCCCAATGCCTAGGATCGTAAATGTCAACACAAGAGTTTGGTTGTTCACCAAAATTTAAACTTTCATTATTAGATGCATCTACCACATTATCATGGTCAATCGACTGATTATTCCTATCATTAACATGATCATTTGTTTCACAAGCATTAGGATCTTCACTAGCACTTACTCTTTTGATCACAAATTTATCTAAAGATCCTCGTGATTTAACAAACAATTCGTCTTCTCTTTTTTTCTTTCTCTTTTGACATTAAGATAATTGTCCAGTCATAATGTGCAACCAATATAAATTAGAAAATAATTGGAAAAATAGTACTTGGTTTAAGGAAAAGAAATCCGATTGAATTTTGAATGAGTTAAGCAATTCCAAATAAATTAGTGAATAAACAAAAGAAAGAGATGTATTTGATAAAAATTCTCTTAGAGGAATTTGATTAAGGGATAACGTGAGAATGAGAAAGAGACTTTAGTGTAGGACTGTGGGAGACGATTTAGAGAAGGAGACGTTGGTGGGATGGGAAGATGAAAAGGTTTAATTGTTACCAAAGTAATTATTTTGTTTTGGATTCTTACACAATGGATCAAATAAAAAGAAACAAGTTTGGTGAATAAGCCCAATAAAGAAAACAAGATTTTTACACTGTCTCAGCCTATTACAAAAACATGTTTAGTAAATAAGCCCAATTTAAATGAAGTTTCGTATGAAACAGAAAAAAAGCCACTTATAATTATTGATTATACTTATTTGTTTGGTTGTACCAACTATTTCGGTTACAGAAATAATGTCTCATTAATACAAAGGTTTGAAGTATTAGTAAAAAAAATTATTTTCGGGTCCTGGGTCCAGGACGAGTGCACTGAGTGCCCTGGTTAGTAAGCCGGCGCTGGTCGATATTCAACTAAATTTATTCAATATGCTATTTTGGACTGCATGTCAAACAAAAAAGGGGTTCATGATATAAATTGCCAGCAATCATTATTTCCAAATAATTTCTTGGTGGCATCTCCGTTATCTATTTATTTGGAGCTTTTATATAATTTTAAGGAAGATGGTAGCTGTATCTTTTTTGGTGTTTGGATATTTAACCTTATTTTTTTAACACTGGCCTTAAAATTGTATTTCTATGGCAGTTAAGAGTAGACGATATTTTGTGCAAGAATCTTTAGATTATATGAGAACAACTGTATCCAGCCCCGTGGATAATAAATAGAAACAACAACAAAAATAGTCAATTTGTCAATCAATACACTTTAGCTTCGGAATTTGCCGATTTGGACTTGGAACCTAAGCTCTTCCTTGTGACTCCCAAGGCCGTTAAGCCCAATCACCTTATATCTTATCTGGGTAGGACACATCCTGATCGTGGGTTTTTCTCCCCAACACCGGTGCACAAGAGATGGCACTGCCTGACATGTAATGTGATGGGATGAGCATTGGAAACCCGTCCAATGATCCAGAGCCCTCAGCATAGATCCCAAGATGATCATGTCGGACCAACACGAGGTGACTACGATCCAGCGCCCTCAGCATAGAACGTCACACGATCCCATCAGATCATAACAATATATACAGCAACAATGATACATACTCATATGTAACACACTATGCTCATCACCCAGTGAGCAAGGTACAAATCATTACTACAGTGTAAAAAATCGTATGTAAACCTAGCATTACTCGTAGATCAGCTCCTGTAACTTTCTACGATAAAATACTTCTTCGTTCTAAGATTTTATGTCGTTGTTTAATATCTTCTCCTATTTATATTATTTGTCCCAAGCTAATATATTAAGAAAATTATTGACTTTCTATTGTCCTTTGTAACACCCCGGTTTGGGAAAATATGATATGAGGTGGTGCATGCCGAAAGGTTTAAAAGAATTAATTTGGCCACCTATGTCACTAAAGTGCACTTATTTTTTCGGTCACTTGTCCGGAGAGAATCCAGGATTAAGCATGCTTGAGCTGGAGTAGTCAAATGATGGGTGACATTTCCGGAAGTGATTTTCAGAACTTTATGAGTGAGGACAAAACACGGAAAAAGATCATGTGTTGATTTGTAGGGTCGGTAAACAAGTCTTTTAAGCCTCCCGGACGTAGCGTACCGACCTGTCGACAGGTAAGGTGGGCTCATGATCTGCTCAAATTTACCCTTTGAACTACTCTCTCAAATTAAGAGATCAGTTGTAATACTTAGGG